>PISW01007866.1:0-82550 GCA_004023785.1 Mungos mungo | reverse complement strand
TTTCAAAAAACCAACTCTTGGTTTCATTGATCTGTTCAATTGTTTTTGTGGATTCAATCTTGTTTAATTCTGCTCTGATCTTTATTATTTCTTTTCTTTTGCTGGGTTTGGGGTGTTCTTGCTGCTCCCTTTCTAGTTTCCTTAGGTGCTCTGTTAGGTTTTGAGTTTGTGCTTTCTCTGATTTGTTGAGGTAGGCCTGAATGGCACACTGGAGCAGATGGAATTGATAGATATATTTAGAACTCTGCATTCTGACGCTAGGGAATTCACTTCCTTCTCAAGTGCACATGGCACATTCTCCAAGACTGATCACATACTGGGTCATAAAACAGCCCTCCATAAATATAAAAGAATTGAGATCATACCATGCACACTTTCAGATCACAATGCTATGAAACTCGAAATCAACCACAGGAAGAAGTCTGAAAAACCTCCAAAAATGTGGAGGTTAAAAACTACCCTACTAAAGGATGATTGGGTCAATCAGGCAATTAGAGAGGAAATTAAAAAATATATGGAGACGAACGAAAATGAGAACACAGCAATTCAAACTCTCTGGGATGCAGCAAAGGCAGTCTTAAGAGGAAAGTTCATTGCAATACAATCCTAAAATTTGAATGAAACCAGAAAAGACCCCAAATAGCAAAGCAATCTTGAAAAAGAAAACCAAAGCTGGAGGCATTTCAATCCTGTACTTGAAGATATATTAAAGCTGTAATCATGAAGACAGTATAGCACTGGCACAAAAACAGACACTGAGATCAATGGAACAGAATAGAGAACCCAGAATTTGACCCACAAACGTATGGCTAACTAATCTTTGACAAAGCTGGAAAGGATATTCAGTGGAATGAAGACAGTCTTCTCAGCAAGTGGTGCTGGGAAAACTGGACAGCAACATGCAGAAAAACGAACCTGGACCACTTTCTTACACCATACACAGAAATAAACTTAAAATGGATTAAAGATGTTATCGTAAGACAGGGAGCCATCAAAATCCTTGAGGAGAAAGTAGGCAAAAACCTCTTTGACCTTAGTCACAGCAACTTCTTACTCAACATGTCTCCAGAGGCAAGGGAAACAAAAGCAAAAATGAACTGTTTGGACTTCTCAAAATAAAAAGCTTCTAACAGCAAAGAAAACAATCTGGAAAAGTAAAAGGCAACCAATGGAATGGGAGAAGATTCTTGCAAACGACATATCAGATAAAGGGTTAATATCCAAAATCTATAAAGAACTTATCAATCTCAACACCCATAAAACAAATAATCCAGTGAAGAAATGGGCAAAAGATATGAATAGACACTTCTCCAAAGAAGACATCCAGATGGCCAACTGACACATGAAAAAATAATCAACATCATTCATCATCAGGGAAATAGAAATCAAAACCATAATAAGAAACCACTTCACACCTGTCAGAAAGGCTAACATTAATAACTCAGGAAACAGTAGATGTTGACAAAGATGCAGAGAAGGAAGATCTCTTTTGCACTGCTGGTGGGAATGCAAACTGGGACAGCACTCTGGAAAACAGTATGGAGGTTCCTCAAAAAATTAAAAATAGAACTACCCTACGACCCAACAATAGCAGTAGGAGGTATTTATCCAAGGGATAGAGGTGTGCTGTTTTGAAAGGGCACATGCACCCCAATGTTTATAGCAGCACTACTGACAACAGCTAAAGCATGCAAAGAGACCAAATGTCCATTGATGAAAAAATGGATAAAGAAGATGTAGTATGTATTTACAATGGAGTATTACTCAGCAATCCAAAAGAATGAAATCTTGCCATTTGCAACTACATGGATAGAACTGGAGGGTATTATGCTAAGTGAAATTAGTCAGAGAAAGACAAATATCATATGATTTCATTCATATGAGGACTTTAAGATACAAAGCAGATGAACACAAAGGAAGGGAAGCAAAAGTAATATGAAAACAGGGAGGGGGACAAAACATGAGACTCTTAAATATGGAGAATAAACAAAGGGTGGCTGAGGGGTAAAGGGAAGGGGGGATGGGCTAAATGGGTGAGGGGCATTAAGGAATCTACTCCTGAAATCACTGTTGCACTACATGCTAACTAACTTGGATGTAAATTTGAAAATAAATAAATTTAAAAAAATTTTTAAAAAAAACACAACTAATCTTAAAAAAAAAAAAAAAAGAAAGAAAAAGTTCATTAACCTCTCAAACTTATTGAAGGACCTAAATATGCAGGCTAATAAATAAACACACACACAAACACACATACCCACTACAAAAGTGTTTATGTTATTTATTTAGATGAAGGATAACAGTAAAATATTTGTGTGTGAATATATTATTTAGAACCTGAAATAAGGATTTTGATCTTCATATCTTATTTTAAACAGTTGCTTCTTTATGTTATGTTATACATTGCTGAAGAAAGTATGTGTATCTCAAAAATAAAACTGATTGAATCTATTTTTGATTTAAAAAAAAAAAGGAAACATCAGTTGTTCCTTGACCTTAAGCCTCTGACTTCAGGACCCTGGATTTTCAGGCCTGATTCTGACTACAGAATCAGCTCTCCTGGTCTCCAATTTGCTGACTACGGACCTTGGGACTTCTTAGCCTGCCTAATCTTCCTGTAGGCGGCAGAAATCTGTACTTTGTTGATACTGTATTTTGAAGAACAGAAAATTTTAATTTCCAAAGTCCAATGTATCATTCCCCCCCTTTATTTTGGACTTTAAAAAATCTGTAGACTCCGAAGATTATGTTTTTTTCATAAGTTTTTTTTAATGCTTATGTATTTTTGAGAGAGAGAGAGCATAAGCAGGAGAAAGGCAGAGAGAGAGGGAGACACAGAATCTGCAGCAGGCTCCAAGCTTTAAGCTGTCATCACAGAGCTGGAGAGAGGGCTCGAACTCATGAATTGTGAGATAATGACCTGAGCCAAAGTCAGATGCTTAACCAACTAAGCCACCCAGACACCATTTTTCATACCAGTTTTAAAGTTCTGCCTTTTATATTGATGGGTATGGTTAATTTCAAGTTAATTTTTGCATAAAATATGAGATAATTGTTGATATTCATCTGTTTTCTCACCTGGAGACCTAAACTGTTCTAACCCCCATTTTAAGAAAAGAACTTCCTTACTGAAGTAACTTAGCATCTATCCCAAAAATCAACTTGCCACAAAGGAGAATGCTGCGTTAACCTATATTTCTACCCCCAAAAATGTCACACTGTCTGTATCACTATAGCTTTAGATAAGTTCTAGTGTATCAATGCTATTGAGTTTTGTAATGACCTTGAAACCTATGAACTTAGTAAATTCCATTTTGTTGTTGTTGTTGTTCTACCAGCTTCTTTTGCTAGACTTCTTAGCATTTCTACATCCAGGATGATTTTCCTTTTCCATTTGCACTTCATCTATTTTGAAGCTCTGATACTGACTGTACTTTTAGGAGAGTTGCATCTTCTTGATGAATCAGACCTTTACTCTATAAAATATTCTGACATCACTTTGATTTTAATCTAGCCATTTGGACTGTCTAATTCTTAGTTTTGCATAATATGGCTCTTTCACTGATTTTATTGTGTCTGTTATCTTCTTATTAATGTGGATTCCTTGTAGACAGCATATAGCTGTGTGTTTTTTAATATCTTTTAATATTGGTGTATTTAGACACCTTTAATTCCTAATTTAATTTTTTAATGTTTATTTTTGAGAGACAGAGAAAGATGGAGAGAGGGACAGAGTGAGAGAGAGGGGGGGGGGAGTGAGAAAGTGAGAGACAGTGAGAGAGTGTGAGCATGAGTGCACAACAAGGGAGGGGCAGAGACAGAGAGGGAGACACAGAATCTGAAACAGGTTCCAGGCTCTGAGCTGTGAGAACAGAGCCTGATGCGAGGCTAGAACTCACAAAGGGAAGATCATGAACTGAGCTGAAGTTGGGTGTTTAACCAATGGAGTCACCCAGGTGCCCCTGTAAATCCTAATTTAGACAATGGAACCATTGACATGGCTGGATTTGGGTCTATCGTGTTGAGGCTAGATTTGTATTTATACCATCTTTTCTGTGTTCCTTTTTCTTCCTTTTCAATCTTATTTTAGAATAGTTGTGTTGTTCGGAATTCCATTGTATTGATACTTTAGGTTTAAGTATACCTCTTTGTATATTTTTAAAGTGATAACTACAGAGATTATCTTTTCAGTGACAGTTGGACAGCAAACAGCCTCAGAGGATAGAGATAGTCTTTTTCCCTGAAGCAGAGGGCTGGTTTGTTTTCAAATTAGTTAATAAAGATAACATCTCCCTCCAGAGCAGCAAATGTTGGGCCTATTTGCTTGCATCCTATTACAAAGGATTGTGGTTTCCTAATCTCAGTTGTGATACAAATCTATGCATATACAGCTCAGCCTCCACTTAGAGGGCCCACTCTTCTGCCCTCCTGGGATTTAGGAGGACAGAGGAACTGAGTCAAGTGGGAAATTCAATGCTGCTTGCTGTGCCCTTATAAGAAAGTTCTTAGTTTTTGTCAATCTTTATGAAAGAGGAATAACAAGTGGAAAATCCTGGAGAAAGAGGGAAGGTGTTGAGGCCTAGAAATTGAGAGAGCAAACAGACTTTCTAGCTTTATCCAGCCTAGAGAGTGCAGGCAACTGTTCAGCTTCAACAAGAAGAATTTTTTAGAGGCATCTGGGTGGCTAAGTCATGGAGCATCTGACTTTCGCTCAGCACATGAGCTCACATTTCGTGGGTTCGAGCCCTGCAAGGAGCTCTGTGCTGACAGCTCAGACCCTGGAGCCTGCTTGGGATTCTGTGTCTCCCTCTCTCTCTGCCCCTCCCCAGCTCATGCTCTTTCTCTCCCCTCGCTCCCTCTCTCATAACTAATTAAAGAAACTTAACAAATTTAAAAAATAAAAGGAGTTTTTTAGATAGATGCAGAGAAAGGAGACCCACTGTTATACATATAAATACTGTGGCACAATCTCCATGGTATATGATATAGCAAGAGATAAGCCTGGGACAAAGTAGTTATATGGAAAGTGCTGGATAAAGAGAGACGTGTTCTCTCTTTCTTAATTTCTCTTTCTGCTGCTTCATTATTAGTGTATAGAAATGCAACAGATTTCTGTACACTGATTTTGTATCCTGCAACCTCATGGAATTCATTTGTCAGTTCTTATAGTAGTATCAATTCTACCACATGATCCAGTAATCTCATTTAGCCAAAGAATATGAAAACCCTAACTTGTTTTATAAAAACAAGTTTTTTAAAACTTAGGTTTTATAAAACCCTAAGATGTTTTATATATATATATATATATATATATATATATATATATATATAGTGGAATATTACTCAGCCACAAAAAAAAATGAAATCTTGCCATTTGCAACAGCATGGATGGATCTAGAGAATATAATGCTAAGTGAAATAAATCAGCCAGAGAAAGACAAATACCATATGATTTCACTCGTGTGGAATTGAAGAAACAAATCAAATAAGCAATGGGGAAAAAAAGACAAAACAGAGGGAAGTGGGCTAGAGGGTGAATTAGGTGATAGGAATTAAGACTACACTTATCATGATGAACACTGAGTAATATATTGAATTATTGAATCACTATATCAGATAATCTGAAACTAATGTAACACTGTATATTAACTGTACTGGAAATTTTAAAAAATGTTTAAAAAATGTTTTATTTTCTTATTAAATTTTATTTATTAAAAAAATACACTATATGGGATGACTGGGTGACTCAGTTAAGCGTCTGACTTCAGCTCAGGTCATGATTTCATGGTTTGCGAGTTCGAGCCCTGCATCGTACTCTGTGCTGACAGCTCAGAGCCTGGAGCCTGCTTTGGATTCGGTGTCTCTCTCTCTCTCTGCCCCTCCCCTGCTCATGATCTGTCTGTCTCTGACCCTCTGTCTCTCACTCTGGCAAAAATAAATAATCATTAAAATTTAAAAATACATCATGTATTTAACCAAACTTATTTAATTCTTGATAGAAATAATAAAGAATTTTATAAGAAGAGCGCCTGGGTGTTTTAGTCAATTGACCATTCGATGTTGACTCAGATCATGACCTCATGGTTCAAGGGTTCGAGTCCTGCATCAGGCTCTGTGCTGAGCACTCCAAGCCTGGAGCCTGCTTTGGCTTCTGTGTCTCCCTCTCTCACTCTGCACCTTCCCCACTGTACTCTCTCAAAAATAAATAAACTTAAAAAAAAAAAGAAGTCATTGTTAAAGAATTTTGTAAGAAATATACAATAAACAAATTTTGATATATTTGTCACATATAGGGAATGTAGTTTATTTTTGAAACAAACTTTGTTTCATTGTTGAAGGTAAGAGTCTGTTAAAAAACAAAGTTCAACCAAGTCAATTTAAAGATCAAACTGGTTTTATTTAGCTACTCATGAATCAAGCAGCATCTTGTCTAGCAGACAGAAAGACAGAAAGGAGCTCCAAAGAGCTGTATAAAATAAGAGAATTTAAAGTCACAGGCAGCAGGGAGAAGGAAGAGCAGATGACCTAATCTTTCTTTGGAGGAGAGAAGGGGTCCGTCAGGTGGATTACCTCATGAGGGCAGACAGGAAATTCCAGATTTACTACTTTAAGATTATAACCTTGGGACAGGTTAAAACTGTAGTTAGGTCAGGTACTAAGTCTTGGTTTGGTGACATGAGCTTAGAACAAGTGACTTCATTTTGAACCTACTGTCTCATTTTGAACAAATTATCATAAGTATTATTTTAAAAACCACTTAAAAATCCAGAAAAAATGCATTTTTTTACATATTTGTCATGTGTGTAAGATAAATATTCTGTGGAATGATGCGATATTATTTTTATTTTATTATTTTTAAATGTCAATTTTATTTTTGAGACACGGAAACATCAGGGGAGAGTCAGAGAGAGAGAGAAGGAGACAGAAGAACTGAAGCAGGCTCTGTGCTGACAGTAGAAAGCCCAGCGTGGGGCTCAAACTCACGAACCTTGAGATTGTGCCCTGAGCTGAAATTGGACACTCAACTAAATGAAGGACCCAGGTGCCCCGTGATCTTGTTTTTAAGATAAACATATTTTTAAAAGCTACACAAGCAAGGGACTCACTAGAAATGGGGAATTTGAGTAACCCCAGTAATACTTAATATTGACCCTATCAAAATGGGTCACTACATAGATTTTTTAAAAAATAAATCCTTTCTTCTAAGATTTTTATGCACCACATTGATGTTGTTTTGTTGATGTTCAGGAAAGAGAGTTTTCAGTTGGAGATACACATTTAGAAGTCATCAGCATAGAGATGGCATTTAAAGCTATGGAGACAGGTTGAGATCTCTAAGAATATAAATGGAGGAGAGATGCGAGACAGTTCTGGGATGCCCCAACATCACACACACACTCACACACACACACTCACACACACACTCACACACATACACATAGGCACTCCCCACACTCACACACACACAGACACACACACGTTTATATCCTAAGTGTGTGTATATATATATATGTATATGTATATGTATAATGTACATATCATAATATATAGGTATATACAAAATAGAAATATATGTATGTATAATTAAAGATTACTATTATGACTAAGGACAAATGGACAGAAACAGTATAATAAGACATTACAAAAATTTGTGCTTGTGCTTTGAAATGCACGCTTTGATACACCATGTAGTTACTAAAGTTGGCCCACATGACAAGTTCTGAAGCTCTGAACCTTCCAGGGGTCAAAGCAAGATGGCCGCCACATTGTTGAACCCAAAGTGGTTGCAGGAAAGCAGCCGAGCCCAGGATCGAGGGCAGACAAAGGTAAGACCACCGAGGATCTTGCGCTCATATGTGTAAGGGCTCACCCTTTACCCCCCACTGGCCGTGTCAAGGCAGTGTCTGCTCCAGATTGACTGGGAATCAGCTAACAGTTCTGCGTCCATCTGGCACTAGTTAGTAAGTTTTGAATATCACCTTACTTGTGTCTTAGGTGAAAGTGCATGGACTTTGCCTTCTACATTCAAGAGACGTGAAGAACGGAAATGATGACATAAACAAATTGGGTGCCTGAAGCTGTTGTCTTTTATTTGCTTCTTCTTTACTTCTTTTTCACTTTTAAACTTTTGGTGCCACAGGGCGGCGCACACATTGAAGATGGAAGGTCAGTGAGAGGACCAGGCTACCTGGGAGGGCGCATTTGACATGAGGCGGGGCCAAGTGGGGCCCACGGGAGCTAGATTGGGGAGGAAAGTACAAGGTAGGAAAACCAGACAACAGAGTCATTCTACGTGGTGTGAGGCTCCCAGATACATGGGAATGAGGGTGGAAGTGTTATTAAAAGAGAAAATACTGTCAGAAGAAGAGCGTGAGGGTGAAAGGTGAGCTTCGCATATGTTGAAGGTGAGAGACCCGTGAGGAGACCAATCATCTCTGAACGTCTGGTGAGAACTATGGTTGGCAGGAAACATTTTCCATGGATCAGAGGATGCGTAATCCAACTAAAACTGGGGGGGATTCAGGAAACACTGCCATTGCTACAGGTCACATATTCTACCAGGATGACATTTTTAAGTTTATTTTTTTATTTATTGAGATAGGGAGAGAGAAAAAAAGAAAGAGAGAAAGAAGAGGTGAGGCAGAGAGAGAGAGAGAGAGAGAGAGAGGGGGGGGGGGGGAGGGGGAGAGAGAGAGAGAGAGAGAGAGAGAGAGAGAGAGAGAGAGAGAGAGAGAGAGAGAGAATCTCAAGATGACAGCACAAACCCAGTGCGGGACTCAATTCCAGGAACCATGAGATCATGACCTGAAGTGAAACCAAGAGTCAGGGCACTTAACTGACTGACCTACTCAGGAGCCCGAAGACTGACATTTCTTTTTTCTTTTCTTCTTTTTCTTAATGTTTATTTATTTTTGAGAGAGCACATGCAGGTGGGGAAGTGGCAGAGAGAGAGAGAGAAGGGGGAAAGAGGATCCAAGTGGGTTCTGCACTGACAGCAGAGAGCCCGATGCAGGGCTATGACTCCTGAACTGTGAGATCATGACTTGATTCGAAGTCAGAGACTTAACCAACTAAGCCACCCAGGCGCCCCAGGACGGACATTACTTGGTACTGCTCTGCCCACCACTCCTCCCCTGATCCTCGCTGATGTCCACTGCTTGGAGGGTGACATGCCTGTCTGTATCTTAAATATGTTTGCGATCTGATGAACCTCTGTCTTTTCAAGGTTATCTCCCATTTCATGCCCTACTTAGTCTGTTTTGATGAAATATAACATACACCTGCATAGTCTGTGTGATTTCCTGCGTGCTGTTTGATTTGCTTAGAATGCTCTTATCCCACTGTAAAATTACATGTTCCTTTTACTTAAATTTGTGCTGGATGGATATTAATATATTTTGTCAAATTGTGGTCTGAAAACAATTCTAAAAAAGATATGAAAATATTAAAATCATTTAACTAAATAATAGGTTAATTTGTTTTTTCAATGCAAGATTTTAAGACTTTCCTAAATACAATTTGGATAAATCACAAGTCACGCTAGATTGTGCCACTGAGTCAACACTTACAAATAAAGCTAAGAGGTAGATTGTTGAGTTTAATTTACTCTTGTCTTTTATTTACAGCCATCCTTTATGAGATGGTGTCATATTAGGCAGCAAACATCTGTCATGTGATAAATATGTCGGGGAAAATTTAAGTCATGGTTTATTAATTGTAGTTGGGAGGGTAGTAAGTAAAACTTAACCAAACAAAGCAAAATCAATACACTTGATGTTGGGAGCACCAGAAATACTCATCTGTTTTCAATTAATTGATAATGTGATCATCCAGGCAAATTATGGAGGAAATGAGGCATCTCCTATGTCAGACAGTAATAAAAAGACCAAGCGAGATGCTTTCTTTCAGAAGATCCTAATAAACTGAAATCGCGGTGTGTGAGATCTCAAGCAACCTGAGCGACTCTCTAAGACAACCCACTTATTACCGATAGCTCATGTGTAGCGACTGACTGGCCCCAGCTCAACACGCTCTATTATCTGCAATCTAGAGAGATTAAGCATTTCCCTGTTTGAAAGTTGGGTAGTGATGAAAATGGAATTTTTTTGATAATTTCTTCTCAGGATGGTAAGTTTTAGAAATATCACTCTCTTATGGATTCTATTCGGTACCAAGGTCATATAAATATTTATGGATGTAATGTGTTACAACATTACATCCATACGTGTTACAACATTACATCCATACATATTACAGACATACAACATTACATACATTACACACAGCATATGAATATGTTCACAGCATGGACACAAGAGGTCAACATTACTTAATAAAACTTAGCTATGAAAACGCTGTATTTTTGTATGTTAATTAGGTACACATAGAATGATTAAACCCCTTTTGAAAAATATCAATTGGAATTTATATAATTTAGTTATTAGTTTATAAACTATTTAAAAATTGGGTCTCTTCTACGTCCAGGCCTATGGGGTTGGAGTTCAGAACCGGGTGGTATTCTCAATTAAATATTAATTAGTTAAGATTAATTTCTGAAGGAGAGTTGTTTTTTTTTTTGAGAAAGAGAGAGAGAGAGAGAGAATCCCAAGCAGGCTCTTCACCATCAGCATGGAGCCCAACATGGGGCATGAACCCACTAACCATAAGATCATGACCTGAGCTGAAATTAAGAGTTGAACATTTAACTGACTGAGCCACCCAGGTGCCTCTCCTGAAGGATGGTTTTAAGTGGTCTATCTCAAATTTTTTGAACAAACATTTATTGCTGAAGTATAATCACATAAAATGTATAAATCTAAAATGAATTATTAAGTAACAGCATCTGTATAACCATTGCTCAGAAAAACATATAGAAAATTACCAGCACCTCAAAAACATCCCCTAGGCCCCTTCCTGTCAGTTCCTTCCTCCCCAGAGGAATCACCATTCTGATTTCCAGCATCCTTGAGTCGTTTTCTGGGTTTGACATTAATTTAGATGGCTCTCATAAACAAAGTTGCTGTGAGTATATATACATGTACTACATATATACAGTACTAAGAGCAAAATTGTTACATTCTAGTTTAGAGCTAGTAGTTGAGAACTGGGTAACTAAAGTCAGTTTCCCAAGATATTTTACCAATGGAGATTCCCAAGAGCAACACACATGATGCCTAAGTACTCTAAATCCTCACTCACACTTATCATCGCATACATGTGTTTCATATTAGTGTTCTCATGAGCATATACTGGTATTTCATTGTGGTTCTAATCTGCATTTCCTTGATGATTAATGACACTGAACATGTTTGGCCATTTGAGTATATTCCTTTGTGACGTACCTGTTCATCGTATCTTTAGGCCATTTGTCTATTAAACAGTCTTTGTGAAGATTCTCTTTACATTCTGGATATGCATATGTGTGTATATAATGCATACAAATATACAGATTACTATATATATGTATAAAATTTGTGTATTCAGTTACACATTTTCATTCTCATAACAGTGTCTTTTGGTAAACCTAGAAAGTCATGATTTTAATGAAGTCCAATAGGTGATTTATTTCCTTTATGGTAAGTGGTTTTTGTGTCCAGAAGAAAACTGGTATTCTAAAATACTGAATATTTTTCATCATTAACTTGACCTTTTCCTCCTTTCATTTAGGTCTTCAAAATATTCCTCAATAATCTTTGTAATTTTCTATGTAGAGATCTTGCAGATATATTGTTAGGTCGATTTTTAAGAATTTGACTTTTTTGATGCTACGGTTAATGGCATTATTTCAAATTTTTTATTTTCCTATCTTATGTTGCTAACATGTAGAAAGAATTAGTTTTTATCTGTGCCTTGTAATAAGCATATTTGATAATTTAAACTCACTCATTACTTCTAAGAGCTGATTTGAGATTCATTTGCATGTTCTTGTATGTACACAATCATATCATCTGTGAATAACAGCAATTTTACTTGTTGCATTACAATGTCTATGCTTTTTAAATTTTAATTTTGCTGTATTACATTTGACAGGACTTCAGCAAAATGTGGAACAGAAGGAGTGGTGGTGCCCAACCTTGTCTTAGCCTCAGTTCCAGGAGGAAAGAGTGAAATTTTGTCCCATGAAAAATGATATTGACCAGGATTATTTTAAAATATATCTTCTACATGATTAAAAAATATTATTTCTATTTGTAGTTTTCTAGGAATTTTTATCATGAACAGCTATTGAATTTTTAAAAATTTATTTTGAGAGAGAGAGAAGGAGGAGGAGGAGGAGGAAAGAGAATGAGCAAGGAAGGGGAAGAGAGACAGGGAGAGAGAATTCCAAGAAAGTTCCACACTCAGCACAGAGTCCTTTGCAGAGCTCAATCCCTCAAACCGTGAGATCATGACCTGAGCAGAAATCCTGAGCTGGACACTTAACTGACTGAGCCACCCAGGTGCTCCGGTGTTCATTTTCCTTACTCAGAAGTTAAGGCATTCCGGTGTTCATTTTATTAATAATGTTTCTTAAATGTTTTTCTGCATCTATTGAAATAATCATGTTTGATTTATTTTATTCTTTTACTATGAAATTATATATTGATTTCTTTTTAGATTGAAACAAAACTTGCATTCTGAAATTAACTCAATTTTGTCATGATGTGTTACTGTTCTTACATATTAGTACATTTGATTTCCTAATATTATGTTTATTTATTAACTTCTAGTTTATGTGCATGAATAAGACTGGTCTCTACTTTTTCTTGTAATTGTCAGGTTAGTACAAAGGGGAACCTACCCATATTTTCTATAGTGTAAAGAATTTCTAAAGATCAGCGTTATTCTGTCAAGACTGGTGTTATTCTTTTGTTAAAGCCATTTGAGCCTGATTTTATCTTTAATTACAGTTTTATAGCTATAGAAAAAATGATACACTTTAATAGATACAGAACAAATAGGATGTAATACTTTCTCTTGATGCCAGTTTGGTGAAAGTTTTTTAAGAGATTTGACTATTTTGTCTAAATTTTCATGATTTTTTTCTCCTTGTATTTTTAAAAATAGACCTTATATTTTTAGAGCTCTTGTAGGTTCATAACAAAACTGAGGAGTACAGAGAATTCCCACTCTACCCCCTTCCCACATAAATGCACAGCCTCCCCACTACTGACATTCTGCACCACAGTGGAACATTTATTACAATCAATAAGCCAACATTAACACATCATCACCTGAAGTTCATGGTTTACGTTACAGTCCACTTTCGCTGCTGTCATTCTACAGGTTTTGACAAATGTATAATGGCCTTTGTCCACCAGTGTAGTCTCGCACAGAATGGTTTCACTGCCTTTATTCCCCTGTGGTCTGCCTGTTCGCCCCTCACCCCTCCAACCCCTGGTAATCACTGATCTTTTCACTGCCTCCAGAGTTTTGCCTTTCCCGGAATGTGATACAGTTGGAACCATGCAGGAAATTAGCCTTTTCAGTTTGGTGTCTTTTCACTTAGTAACATGCACTCGGGCTCTCTCCTATTCCTTCACGTATGTTACATTCTGTTATGAGGGGAATTGTCTTTTTATCTTTGGTTATGATCTTGTCTTAAAGACTATTTAATTTTATTTTCATGTTGTCATTTTCAGTTACTCTTCATGCTATTATCCACACATTTATTTTCATCATTGACTTTATATGTAAAATTGGGCCCTTTTTAGCAATCTATTTTGAGGTCTTCCTTTTTTATCCATTCTGTTAGTACCTGTCTCCTAATTACAGGGCTTAAACAATTAACCCTTTCATGTAGTTATTGGTATGAATGGATTTAGGTTTACCATATTCTTTTTTATCTCTTTGCCTTATTCTGTTTTTGCTCCTCTGTCTCCTTTTCTTGCCTCCTTCTGGATTATCTGACTTTCCAAAACATATTCTTTTGGCATTAGGCTTGTGATGGTCACATATCTTTTCATTTTTTAAAGTGATTTCTCTAGGAATTACAATAGGCCTCCCTACTCTTCCAAGTTTACTTGGACTTAATATTGCAGTGTTGTCCAACTTGAGGTAGAACGGAGAAATCCTGCAGTTATGTCCACCATTTTGCAGCTTATGCCCCACTGTCCTTTATGTTAGGGTGTCATGTGTATCATCCTGATAGGTGTTTGAACCCCTATCAGCCAATATCATCATTTTTAAAATGCTCAACAGTCATATCTATATTTTAAAAACTTAAGAGGGAAAACAGTCCTATGTACTTAGCCCAGCCATCATTTCTGTTTTCTCTTGCTTTCTTGTTAAAGATCCATGTGTATCTCTGGAATCAATTCCCTTCTGCCTGAAGAATTTTGCTTTAGCATTTCTGGTAAGGCAGAATTTCAGGCTCTGCTCCCCTCAGTTTTTTCTTTATCTGGGAAGACATTCATTTCACTTTCACAACTGAAAGGGACTTTTGGTAGGTGTAGAGTTCTTGTTCTTCATAGTTTTAGATGTTCTCTGCTTTTTGGTCTCCTGGGCTACGGATGAAAAATTTGTGGTCTGTATTCAATGTGAATGTGTCATTTTCCCTTTATGCTTTCAGAATGGTTTCATTTTTGGTTATTATTTAAAAAAATTTTAATTCCGGTATAGTTAACATGCAGTGTTATATTAGTTTCAGGTATACAGTCTGGTTACTGAACAATTCCACACGTCACCCAGTGCTCATCATGACGAGGGTGCCCATTAATCCCCATCACCTATTTCACACATTCCCCACCGACCTCCTGTTTGGTGACCAACGCTGTGTTTGCTAGAGTTAAGAGGGTGTTTCTTGGTTTGTTTTTCTCTCTCTTTTTTACCATTGCTTGCTTGTTTTGTTTGATAAATTCCACATCTGAGTGAAATTGTATGGTCTTTGTATTTCTCTGAGTGACTTATTTCACTTAGCATTATACTCTCTTGCTCCAACTATTTTATTGCACGTGCCAAGATTTCATTCTTTTTTTATATTCCATTGTATATACCTACTACACCCTCTTCATCCATTCATCTATCAGTGGGCACTTGGGCTGTTGCCAAAATTTGGCTATTGTAAATAATGCTGCAATAAACATCGGGGTACATGTCTTCCTTTGAATTAGTGTTTTTGTATTTTTTGGGTAGTTGGTAAGTGTAATTACTGGATCATAGGGTAGTTCTATTTTTAACTTTTGAAGAACCTCCATCCTGTTTTCCAGAGTGACTGCACCAGTTTGCTTTCCCACCAACAGTGCAAGATGGATTAAATGGATTAAAGACATAAATGTGAGACCTAAAACCATAAAAATCCTAGAAAAGAGCACAAGCAGTATGTCTATATCAGCCAGAGTAAGATTTTTCTAGATATGTCTCCTGACTCAAGGGAAGTAAAGGCAAAAATAAACTATTGGGACTATATCAAACGAAAAAGCTTTTGCATAGCAAAGGAACCAATCATCAAAATGGTTTTCTTTAGCTTTGTTTTTTAGTACTTTGTGGTAGACCAAAATATGGGGTTTTTGTTTTTTTGTTTTTTGAGTTTCCTGTTTGGGGTTTGTTGAAATTCCTAAATCTGTCCATTTTTTTTTCAACATGTTTTTGAAGGATGCAGACATTACTTCTTTAAATAATTTTTCTGCTTCAATATCTTTCTTCTTTCTTTCTGAGACCCCAATAACACATACATATGACTTTTTGATGTTGTCCCACTGATTCTCAAAGCTCTTTTCATTTTTTCCCATTTTTACCTCTCTGTTCATTAGATTGGAAAATTTGTATTTTCAAGTTTACTGACTCCTTCCTCTGTAATCTCCTATTTTGCTCTTGATTCTATCCAGAGTTCAAAAAGATGTTAATATTTGAAATTCTTTATCAGTTCTAAATTTTTTAAAATTTAAATTTTATAAATTAAAAAATATATTATCTCTTTCTAAGAACTTTTATCTCCCAGTCATTTTAAGTTGAGCATATCTATATGCCCCCAGGTGGAGCGCAGCTGTAACTTCTACTTTATAGCATTTCTCTGATTAATTCCAACTTTGGAGTCATCCTGAGTTTGACATCAGTTAGCTGCCTTTCCCTTGAGAACTGATCACATTTTCTGGCTCTTGGATGTGATTTTTCTCATGGAATCCGGGACATTTTGAATGCTCTGTTGAATGGACACTGGTTTCTGTTATCCTTATTTGGAGAATGTTGATAGTTTCTCCATTTTTTATTTATTAGTATTTTGTGCAAGCCATCAACTCACTTTTGTTCCAACAGCAAACTACAGATTTTATCTTCCCTTTTGTGCAGGGTTGTTCCCATATCAACCTGTGCTCGTCCACAATTGTGTTGGACATGCACAACTTGGCTAAATTGAGCCTTGGGCGGTTTGTACGCAGAATTAGAGTCCTGTTCTCCGGCTTTGTCAGCTGGAGGCTCTGTCCCGTTCTTTACCCATATGTGCCCTTTTCCTGGTGTCAGAAAACTAGAAGCAAAGTGGAGAGAGAAGGAAAATGGAAAACACAATCCATACACCTGCTTCTTTAAGTTTTGACTCCCTTCCACAATCTACTTCTTATGTTTAATCTTCAGAGTGAGGTGGTTGTTTTTTGTATTTTGTTTAGAGTTTTGTTTGTAGGCAGAGAAGAGATGAGCTGTAGTGACCTGACCCTACATGTTATCACCAGAAAGTCTGTATATACATATAGAGCCTACACATATATACATACACACCTCAAAATACTGTACACAGTATTTTGAAATGACCAATTTGATGCCATTGCTATTTTGGTGTTCATATCTATTTCATGGTCTTATAAAAGTTAAATATTTAGCTTTATCTTTATTACTAAGTCAATTAAAAGAATGCCCCCACCATCCCATTAATTAATTTCACACTATTTTTGAATCTGAATTCTTTTCCTTTGATTTGAAATATTTTTGCATAGTGCTCCACTCTCACTCATTAACTTTTGATGGAAGAGTGAACCAGCTGGATGAGGTATTTATTTACAGAAGAGCGAGAGTGGAGACTACTTTTTAAGTTGCTCCTTGGCTATATGGGCCTTGCTGAAATTTCTATCATAACAATAAGGAAAAAAAATAGTTTCTGAGGATAACTTTAAGTAAATTTCTCCTAGATGCTCATTTAGCAATTCTGAGTTCAGATCTTTGTTACTCTGAGTATAAGGAATACATACTAATCTGAGACTCCAGAGTTCTTTCTGCGTAGAGCTCTGCCCTCACAGCTTGGCTGTGTGGGGAAGACTGTGTCCTCTGCATTTTTCGATCAGTGCTCCTCTTATTTCTCCCCCAAGTTTTTACTTTTTTCTCTTTTGCTTCCTGGGATTATGCAAGTGTGCTGGCTGTTTCAAAAGCAAGTGCCAATGTGGAGAAAAAAAAAGTCTCTCCAGATTTCTGGATGATACCAATGACATAGACTATGTTGGTGCTGCATAAGGAGCCTGTGATCAGACACTGTTTTCATACAGAAAGTAGATTTTTGTTTCCTGAGGAGCATGACTCTCAAGGAGAGGAAACTAGATTTGTTGGAGAAAGAAATGTAGAGATGCTAACACTTGACAACTCTCAGAACTCAAAACGAGATCTGTCATTTTCCTATTTGGCGTAGAAACTGAAGAGAATAACAGGGAAATACAAATAGAAACCACAATGAGATACCATCTCACACCTGTCAGAATGGCTAACATTAACAACTCAGGCAACAACAGATACTGGTGAGGATGCAGAGAAAGAGGAACTCCTGCACTGCTGGCGGGGATGCAAACAGGTGCAGCCACTCTGGAAGACAGTATGGAGGTTCCTCAAAAAATTGAAAATAGAACTACCTTATGACCCAGCTATTGCACTATTAGGTATTTATCCAAGGGATACAGGTGTGCTGTTTTGAAGGGGCCCATGAATCCCCAATGTTTATATCAGTACTACTGACAATAGCCAAAGCATGGAAAGAAACCAAATGTTTATTGATGAATGAATGGATAGAGAAGATGTGGGGTGTGTGTGTGTGTGTGTGTGTGTGTGTGTGTGTACAATGGAGTATTACTTGACAATCAAAAAGAATGAAATCTTGCCATATGCAGCTATGTGGATATAACTAGAGGGTATTATGCTAAGCAAAATTAGTCAGAGAAAGACAAATATCATATGACTTCACTCATATGAGGACTTTAAGATACAAAAAGATGAATATAAGGGAAGGAAAGCAAAAATAATATAAAAACGTGGAGGGGGACAAAACATAAGAGACTCTTAAATGTAGAGAACAAACATAGGGTTGCTGGAGGGATTATGGGAGGAGGTATGGGCTAAATGGGGAAGGGGTATTAAGGAATCTAATCCTGAAATCATTGTTGCACTATATACTAACTTGGATATAAATTTTAAAAATAAATAAATTATATAAAAAAAAGAAGTTGAAGAGAATACAGAAGTGATTCACTGAAGCCATATTTAATATACCTCACAAGGTAAAAAGTGGGATACTGTACATGCTTTTTGTTATTTTCTATGAACTTAATGATTAATGGCAAACTAGCCAGGATAATAAGGTAGGTTATCCAATATTTAACAGTTCATGCCACTAATTTCTGCTGAAGATAAACTTTTTCGCTAGGCTACAACTTCACTCTGCCATCTTTTGAAAAGAAAGGAACATTAACCTAGTGCAAAAAGTAAGGCAATTAACAGGAGGACATTTACTCTAAATGAGATTAAGAAACAAAGCTCCAGTCTTTTTAATTAATGATAGTTATTACAAATCAATGACCTATTGTCTGTGGACAAGAGGTCTCGGGAGGTCCCTGGTGAGTAACCATGTAAGAAAGCAGAGGTGATGCTAATGTTACTGTTTATGCCACTATAATTAGATATTAGCCAGCAAGCTCTACTCCCATTAAGCTCATTTATAACAGTGAGAGTACAGACTGGGATGTTGCAGTAAAAAGAAAAGTTATGAAGAAGATTCAAAGGTGTTTTCTATATCTCCCATTATATGAAGGTACAAATTTGTGGATTAAAATGACATTTAAAATGGAAATTTAGAAAAAAAAAGACAGTATTGATGTTAATATAGTAAAAGTTTATCAGTCAACATGTTTATGTCAGTATTTTCTAATTTAGAAAAAATGAGTAGAAGAACATGAAACAAAGGAAATATACAATTCATTCCTTTCTTTCACCAAAGGATCAAGAATTCTTGTAACTATGTGCAGGAATACCTTGGAGATATCCGGGTTTGGTTCCAGACCCCCACAATAAAGCAAATATCATTATAAAGTGAATCAAATGAATTTTTGGTTTCCTAATGCATATAAAACTTGGGTTAACACTATAGCCATATGCAAGAACATTATATCTAAAATAATACTTTATAAAAATATAAAGTATAAAATACATACTTTAATTAAAAATTCTCTATTCCTATCACATATTGGGTGATATATCAGCCCGCAGCAAGTACAAAAAGATCGGTATAGTACTATGCATATTCTCAGACCACAACACTATGAAATTTGAAATCAACCACAAGAAAAAATTTGGAAAGACCACAAATACTTGGAGATTAAAGGACATCCTACTAAAGAATTAAAGGGTTAACCAACAAATTAAAGAGGAAATTTAAAAAGTATATGAAAGCCAATGAAAATGAAAACATGACATCCCCAAACCCTCAGATGCAGCAAAGGCAAAAAGCAACTGACGAAATACAACATCCATTCTTGATAAAAAATGTAGGGGTAGAAGGAACACCCCTCAAGATCATAAAGGCCATATACAAAAGACCCACAGCTAATATCGTCTTCAGTGGGGAAGAACTGAGAGCTTTCCCCCTAAGTTGAGGAACACGACAGGGATGTCCACTCTCACCACTGTTGTTTAACATGGTGTTGCGAGTTCTAGCCTCAATAATCAGACAACAAAAAGAAATAAAAGGCACTCCAATCAGTAAGGAAGAAGTCAAACCTTCACTCTTCACAGATGACATGATGCTATGTGTGGAAAACCCAAAAGACTCCACCAAAAAACTGCTAGAATTGATACATGAATTGTGTAAAGTCGCAGGATATAAAATCAATGTACAGAAATTTGTTGCATTTTTATAAACCCATAATGAAGCAGCAGAAAGAGAAATCAAGGAATTGGTCCCATTTATAATTGCACCAGGAACCATAAAATACCTAGGAATAAACTTAACCAAAGAGATAAAAGATTTGTATCAGAAAACTATAGAAAGCTTATGAAAGAAATTGAAGAAGACACAAAGAAACAGGAAAACATTCTATGCTCATGGATTGAAAGAATAAATATTGTTAAGATATCAATATTACCCAAAGCAGTCTACACATTCAATAGAATCCCTATCAAAATAACACCAGCATTCTTCACAAAGCTAGAACAAACAATTTGAAAATTTGTATGAAACTAGAAAAGACTCCAAATAGGTGAAGTAATGTTAAAAAGAAAATCAAAGGTGGAGGCATCACTATCCTGGACTTCAACCTGTATTACGAAGCTGTAATCACCAAGACAGTGTGGTACTGGCACAAACACAGACACTCAGATCAATGGAATAGAATAGTGAACCCACAAATGGAACCATAAAGGTTTGGCCAACTAATCTTTGACAAAGCAGGAAAGATTATCCAATGGAAGAAAAGACAGTCTCCTCAGCAAATGGTGTTAGGAAAACTGGGCAATGACATGCAAAAAATGAACCTGGGCAATTTTCTTACACCATACACAAAAAGAAACTCAAAATGGATGAAAGATCTAAATGTAAGATAGGAAACCATCAAAACCCTAAAGGAGAAACAGGGAGCAATTTCCTTGACCTTGGCCACAGTAACTTCTTACTTCACATGTCTCCAGAGTGAAGGGACACAAAGGCAAAAGTGAAACTACTGGGACCTCATCAAGATAAAAAGCTTCTGCACAGTGAAGGAAACAATCAATAAAGCTAAAAGGCAACCAACGGAATGGGAGAGGATATTGGCAAATGACATATCAGATAAAAGGTTAGTATTCAATATCTATAAAAAAATTCATCAAACTCAGCACCCAAAAAACAAAAAATCCAATGAAGAAATGGGCAGATGACATAAACAGACACTTTTCCGAAGAAAACATGTCGATGGCTAACAGACACATGAAAAGGTGCTCGACATCACTCATCATCAGGAAAATACAAATCAAAATTACAATGAGATACCACCTCACACTTGTCCGAATGGATAAAATAACAACTCAGGAAAACAACACATGTTGGCGAGGATGCAGAGAAAGGGAAACCTTTTTCACTGCTTCTAGGAATTGAAAGTGATGCAGCAACTCTGAAGAATGGTAGGGAAGTTCCTCAAAAAATTAAAAAAAGAACTACTCCTAAACCTAGCAATTGCACTACTAGGAATTTATCCAAAGGATACAAAAATGTTAATTTGAAGGGGCACATGCTGCCCCATGTTTATAGCAGCTCTATCAACAATAGCCAAATTATGCAAAAAGCCCAAGTATCCATTGACTGACTAATGGACAAAGAAGATGTGCCATACATACATACATATATATATAAATGTGTGTGTGTGTATGATGTGCCATACATATGTATATGTATATATGAGTGTGTGTATGTACATATATCATACACATACATATAATGGATATACGTATAATGGACTGATACAGAAGATGTGCCATACATAGATATACCTACATACATACATATACCATATACACACACATATTATATGTATATACCTGTATGTACATACATCATATTATAAACATATAATGGAATAATCCTCAATGATCAAAAAGGATGAGATCTAGGCATTTGCCACAATGTAGAATGGAACCAGAGTTTATCATGCTAAGCAAAATAAGTCAAAGAAACATCAATATATGATTTCACTCATATATGAAATTTAAGAAACAAAACATGAACATAGGGTAAGGGAAGGAAAAATAAGATAAAACGGAGAGGGAAGCAAACCATATCAGACGCTTAAATACAGAGAAAAAAAACTGAGGGTTGTTGGAGGGGAGGTGGGGGATGGGCATAAAGGAGGGCACTGGTGATGAGCACTGGGTGTTATATGTTACTGATTAATCATTAAATTCTACTCCTGAAACCAGTATTATACTGTATGTTATCTAACTTGGATTTAAACAAAATAAAACAAAATACAATACAATACAATAATAAAACAACATAAAATAAAATTAAAAATAAAAGAACTTATTGCCAAAAAATGCTAACCACCAACTGAGCCTACAGAAAGTTATAATCACTGACCACAGCATAGAAAACATAATAATAATTACAACATTTGAAATATTGTGACATTTATCAGAGGGGACCTAGAGACTCGATGTAAGCACATGGTTTCAGAAAAATGGTGCCTATAGATTTACTCGAAGCAGGGTTGCCACAAACCTTCAATCTTTTTTTAAAAAATTGCAATAAAGTGAAGCCCCCCAAAACTGAGGTCTGCCAGTAATAACATTTCCAGTCTCTATTCTTGCCAGAGTGAAGAATTTAATTCTCTCCCTTCTAATCAAGGACTTGTCTCCTTGGAAAATTCTGGAAATGCTTCTGCCATCCTCTTGGATCTTCTGAGGTCAACTAGCATATTAACAACAAAATACTCACTATTAAATACAATCTTTCTGTTACAATTGTTGTCACAAATAATGCTGACAAGAGATACTTGCAACCATTTTTCCAAATTTTAGCTAAATAAATGAGATTTTAGTAGTGATTTAAAAAAATGAGTATAAATTTCTCATTTCAAATTCTTTTTTAAATCCTCCTTTTTACTAAGCATTTGCTATTAGTGGGAGTATGATGTTAAGTATTTTATACTTACTTTTTATATATGATCGGCTGCTCACAGCTCTATTTCTACTAGTTGTATGACCTTGGAAAATTCTCTTCAAACTCAATTTTCTCATAGATAAAATGGATATTAAAAAATACCGTCTACTTGGTACACATTTTGAAATGATTCATTAAGATAATCAATTTCACGCATTGACTAAAGTGCCTACAATATGCTACGTATCCAGTATTAGTTACTAATTTTTAAAATCATATATTTAATACAAGGTGATTCTTTTATTTTCAGAATTATTTTATATAATGATGATTGTCCTGTAGACTGTTGGCTTTTTTTTTTTTAGCTACTACACATTCTATCTAGAATTATATGAAAATGTATTTTTCTGTACAATATACCAGCACAGGGTATAAGAACTGAAAAAATAATTAAGATCTAAACCAAATCAGACATTGAGAATGAATTTTTCCTAGCATAAATATTCTGTATATCCAAACAACAGAAATATTTGGAAATTATTAGAATTCTAAGACTCTACACATACTCTGTGTTATATTAAGTATACTCTTCTTTATTCAACAGCATAGGGAAAAATGCAAATTTGACTTTATTTGCTATTTCACCTTTATTTTGGAGGTGCTAAAAATATATCAGCAGCAAACATATACAAAAATAGGAGAAAGCAGAATGGTATAATACTTCACATATTTTCATTTTAAAACTTTGACTATATTCTCTATTTGAAGATGGTAGTAATATATCAGTAACAAACACATAAAATAGGAGAGAGCACAATGGTGTAATATTTCACCTGTTTTCATTTTTAAATAACTAAGATATTCTAAGATATTCTAAGACATTCCTTTTATTTCTATCTTTCTTACAACACAAAGTGAAAGGAGACTTGTGAATATTTTACTGCAAGACATATAGCTTCTTCTGGTATTTTGGTGTTTTGTTATTTTAATATTTAAACAGTATGGCCAACTGAACATTATTTCACTTGGTGGACCCATTTTAGTTCCTACTACACTAATACTTGTGAAAAAAGAAATTGAGCATCTTTCCACGTACTATGTGACATTAATATGTGTTTTGTGAATTATCTGTCAAATCATTTCCCCATTTAAAACAATTGGGTTGTTTGTTTTCTTTTTACTGAGTTTTGAATGTTATTTATATTCTGGGTGCAAATATTTGGTTGCATGTGTGATTGGCAATAATTTTCTCTCAGGTTATAAGCGTGTCTTTTCACTCCCTTAATGTCTTTTGCAGAAGAGAAGGTTTTGATTTTGATGATGTCCAATTTAAATAAATATTCCACATCCTTGCTGATTGTTTAGCTTTTGTATCAATTACCAAGAAAGAAGTGTAAAAGTCACCAACATTAACTGTGGAGATATATATATATATATATATATATATATATATATATATATATATATATATATATATATATATATATATATATATATTTTTTTTTTCTTTTCAGTTCAAGCAGATTTTGCTTTATGTATTTTGAAGTTTCATTTATAGATGAAGACATACTTAAAATTGTTGTGTGTTGTTGATGGATTGACCCTCATTTCCCTTGCTCTGAATTCAGTGTTATTTGATATTAATACAGATAACCTCACTTCATTTTGGTTAGCATTTGCTTGGTATGTCATTTTCTATCTTTTTGCTTTTAATGTACCATTAAAGAAAGTCAGGGCTGGATAGTAGTTTCAGTGGTAGAAGCAGATTTTATTCAGGACATATTATACTAGGGGAAGAGAGACTTAGTTCAGAACTGGGCTCAATTTTGAATACATCAGGGACACGTTGATCTGTATAGCGAAGGAACAGGTTGAGGGCTAGTGGATAGAAAATTACTAAGAAGAGGGGCGCCTGGGTGGCTCACTGGTTAAGCATCCAACTTTGGTTCAGGTCATGATATCACGGTCCGTGAGTTTGAGCCCCACGTCAAGCTCTGTGCTGACAGCTCAGAGCCTGGAGCTGCTTCAGATTCTGTGTCTCCCTCTTTCTCTCTGCCCCTTCTGCACTCACACTCTGTCTTTGTCTCTCTCAAAAATGAACAAACATTAAAAACCTTTAAAAAAGATTTTTAAAAAAACTACTGAGAAGAAAGAGCAAAGATACAGAGGTGGGAGAATCCCAGCTACAAGGACTCACAGACTCTTGGTGCAGGCAGGCCGGAGGAATGAGCTGTCACCTGGGGGGTGGTAGAGAAGGAATTTGCTCAGACATTGGAGGTGAGCAGATATCAAGGGTGGGGTCTATATATAGTCATTCCGTTGTCCCAGAGCCATTTGTTGAAGAGACTATCCTTCCCTTGTATATTCTTGGTTCCTGTGTCAAATATTAGTTGGTCACATATGTGATGGTTCATTTCTGGGCTCTTTTATTGGCCCTTGTGTCTATTTTTATGCCAGTACCACACTGTTTGCATGGCTATAGCTTTGCAGTATAGAACACTTCATGAATTTGTATGAAATCCCAGGCTGATGTTTTCTGTATCGTTCCAATTTTAGTGTATGTACTGTTGAAGCAAGCACACTATAGCTTTGTAGTACAGATTAAAATCATGAAGTGTGATGCCTCCAGCTTTGTTCTTCCTCAGAGTTGCTTTGGCTAGTCAGAGTCTTTTGTGATTCTACACAAATTTTAGGATTATTTTTTTTTCTAGATCTATGATAAATCACATGGTGGTTTTGATAGGGATTATATCAAAATCTATAAATGAATCTATAGATGGCTTTGGGTAGTAGCAACATTTTAACAATATTAATTCTTCCTATCCATAATACAGTATATCTTTCCCTTTGTTTGTGTCAACTTTAGATTTCCTTCATCAAAAACTTATAGTTTTCAGTGTATAACTCTTTCATCTCCTTGGTTATATTTATTCCTAAGTATTGTATTGTTTTTGATGCTATTGTGAACAAGATGGTTTTAATTCTTATTCAGAATATTCTGTTGTTAGTGTATGCAATTGATTACAGTGTACTGATTTTTTTTTTTAACCTGGGACTCTACTGAATTGGTCATTAGCCCTAATAGATTTTTGGAGAAGTCTTTAGGATTTTCTACATATAAAATCATATCATCTACAGAAACAATTTTACTTTTTTTTTCTTTCATTTTGAATGCACTTTATTTCTTTTTCTTGCCTGATTTTCCCAGCCAGGACTTCCAGGACTATGTTGAATAAGAGTGATGAGAGTGAGTACCCTTATCTTGATCCTGGTCTTAGAGGAAAAGCATTCTACATTTCACCACTGAGCATGATAGTAGCTATGGGCTTATCATGGACTTTGTTATATTGAGGTATACCCATTTTGGTAAGGGTTTTTATACTAAGAGGATCTTGTATTTTGTCACATGCTTTCTCTCCCTCTACTGAGATGTTCATATGATTATCTTTCATTTATTAATGAGTGCATCACATTTATTGACTTGCATATATTGACCCATTCTTGAACCCCAGGGATAAATCCCCCCCCCCATCACGGTGTATGATCTCTTTAACATGCTGCTGAATGCTCTTTGCTAAAATTTTATTGAGGGTTTTTGCTTCTATCTCTTCATCAGGGATGTTGATTTGTTTTTCTTTGTTGTAGTCCTCATCTGGCTTTGGTATCAAAGTAACACCAGTCTCATAAAATGAGTTTGGTAATGTTTTTTTCCTTTTCAATTGTTTGGAAGAGTTTGAGGACTGGCATTAATTTTTCTTTAAATGTTCCCATAAATTTACCAGTGAAATCATCTGGTTCTGGGTTTTCTTCTTTTGCGTGATTTTGGATTAATGTTTTAAACTCCTTATTCATGGTTGATCTGTTCATATTTTCTATTTCTTCATGATTCAGTCTTGGCCATTTCTTCTAGGTTTTCCAAATGTTGGAGCAAAACTGTTTATATTAGTTTGTTGTGATCCTCTGAATATCTGTGATATCACTGTAACATCTCCTCTTTCATTTGTTATTTTATTAATGAGTCTTCTTTATTTTTTCTTAGTTTAGCTGAAGGCTGGCCTATTTTGTTTATCTTTTTGAAAAGGTAGCCCTTAATTTTGTTGACCTTTTCTATTGTCTTTATAGTGTCCACTTCATTTATTTCTCTTCTGATCTTTGTTATTTCCCTCATTCTGTTAAGTTTGAGCTTGGTCTGTTTGTCTTTCTCTTTCTTTCTTTCTTTCTTTCTTTCTTTCTTTCTTTCTTTCTTTCTTTCTTTCTTTCCTTTCTCTCTCTCTCTCTCTCTCTCTCTCTCTCTCTCTCTCTCTCTCTCTCTCTCTTTTGGTCCATTTTAAAACAGTACTTACTTGTCTATTTAATCAAAGTGACAATTAAAGATTTCAGAGGCAAATACAATAGGTTGTTATACCATTGTAATCACTAATCACTCCTTCCCTTGTATTCCCTGATCACTTAGTTTGTACATGTATTTTAGCATTAGATTACTGAATTGTAATGATTTACTTACATTTCTGACTTATCTAACCAAAAGTGGATATTAAGCAGCACACTCCTGAACAGTCAATGAGTGAAAGAAGAAGTTCAAAGGGAATCAAAAAATACTTCAAAACAAATTAAAGTGAGAAGACTACACATCAGAAGCTAGGGGATGTTTCAAAAGCAGCTCTGGGAGGGAGCTTTATAGACATAAAGACATATATTAAAAAACTAGATCCCAAATAACCAACTTACCTTTATACCTCAGGGAATTAGAAAAAGAAAAAACCTAATCTTTACCATCAGGTCTTTGATTACTCGAGTAAACTACGTCTTCTAGATATTAAGGGAGAGCTAAGTTTTAGTGACAGTGATGTAACAACTCGTTAGGAGTGTGACGAGGGGAAAAGGGGTGCTTACAAGACTGGTTGCACTTGAGTTTGTGATGGTGAATAGAAGGGAAGAGGCACACTGTCGGCAGAATTCCTGTAGATTCACAGCCATTCTCTTTCATTATTTCTTCTGCTGCTACAAATCACTTCTTCATGGAATCAACTATCCTTTCACATGATATAAAAAGGCAAACTATTAGGGGGATATGTAATATGGGAAAGAGACAGATATGTGCCAAAGCCTTCTATGCCACTATTGAAGATGTTCGTCCTTAGTTTTGTGAAGAGAATATAGCTGTTTTTAGGTGGCAAGGATACTTTCTAGGTAGAAGTGTCAGTTACGAATATAATTTTAACATCCTCACAAGCAGCTGATCACTTCAGCTGCTCGACCATTTCCTACTTTTACATCAGCATGTGTGAATAAAATAATAATTAAATAAATTAATATAAAATACCTGATAAATAATTGTGTTTCACAGATATTTCTATTCTAGAATAAGTGACTTTGTGTCTTTTTTAGAAAAAGATTCATGTTTAAAACTCTTCTGATGCTCCAGATGAACCCAATTAATAAATGTATTATTTTTGGATTCGGTTATTTGCAAAATCTCCTTTAAATAAACTGGAAACTTGTTAGTCACCTGTCTTCCTAAAACTTGTTGTAATGCTAGGGCATCTGGGTGGCTCTTTGAACAAGCATCTGACTGGATCAGGTTATGATCTCAAGGTTCCTGGGTTCGGGCCCCATATCGGGCTCTGACAGCTGGGAGCCTGGACCCTGCTTTGGATTCTGTGTCTCCCTTTCTCCTTTCTCTCTGCCCCTCCTCTCCTCATGCTCGCTGTCTCTCTGTCTCTGTTTCTGTCTCTCAAATAAAATAAATATTTTAAAAAAAACATCTGTAAAAGTGTGCCTTTTATACTAGTTAAAAGAACTTTATGTACTACAGAAATATTTCGAATGGAATTGAGTAATATTTTTAATGATATCATCTCTACATTCAGCATATGTTGCAAATAACCAAGATTTCAGGACATTTTTCAGTTAATTCTTTTGATAGAGATATGGCATTTTCAGGGAAAATGACTAGTGCTTACAATCTATTTTTTTAATTATTTAAAAAATATTCATTCACTCATTCATTTATTTCATTTATTTATTTAATTATATATAGAGAGAGCGCAAGCGGGAGACAGGGGAAGAAGAAGAAGAGGAAGAGGAAGAAGAAGGAGGAGGAGGAGGAGGAGGAGGAGGAGGAGGAGGCGGTGAAGGAGGAGGAGAAAAAGAGAAAGAGAGAGAAAGAGGGAGGATCCCAAGCAGGCTCCATACTCAGCACGGAGCCCAAGGCAGGGCTCTATCCCACAATCCTGAGACGATGACTTGAGTCAAAATCAAGAGTTGGGCCTTTAACCAACTGGGTCACCCAGGTGCCCCTAGATAAACTCTCTTTAAATGCTATATTCAGAGTTGATGAACAGAGTTTGAGATTGAGGGTCTTCAAGTTTGGTCCCTTGTTCTTGCATCCTCCCCCAGACCTCCATGGCGGCTGTCTCTAGGCAGTTCTAGCCACCACCCCCCTCAGTGGTAGACATCCTCTATGTAGAACTTAGTGGAAGGTTTGAAGTTCCAGGACATGTGAAACAAATTAACACTGCATGCTAACTAACTGGAATTAAAATAATAACTTAAAAAGAAAGACTCTGTCTATAGGGTTTCCTGATCAGAATAGTGAATTAAGAAAATTATCCATACACATGCATATGAATTCAAAGATAATATTCTCAGAGATTCTCCTCTTGATTCAGATTTGTTTCTATGCTGTCCCTCTGGCCATCAACCCCTCCTTGTTCCTAAACGGAGACGGGAGGAGATGGGAGGGAGGGAGAAGATTCAAAGTAAACCACCTCTCCACCTCTCACAGCAGTGGTAAGTGTGAATACAGATGTTTCCAGAGTTCTTACAGAGCTCTGCACAGACCAGTAAAAAATAGATAAACACAGAATAGTTTGAATCAGAAAATTCCCAAGTTAAATGTTCCTCTTGAAATGACAAGTTTGGCTTAGTATGTAGAAGTGAAGTAGAATTCCTTATAGATGTATTTTAAATCTTAGAATACTTTCCATATGAACAAATAAAGTTTTAGCACTTACCTACAAGAGCCATGAAAGACAAGTGAGCTGGGATTTGGTCACAAAACTTACTATATGGGGAAAAACTATTACTATGGTGGGTATTGTTGGTATAAAGGTCAGGGAAATTGTATTGGCATTTTAATTATCTGTATTTCTTTTCCTCATTAATCAGATAACTAGGTACCTGGCAATTTGAATGTAGACACAGATTCCCAGGGCACCTGGGTGGCTCAGTTGGTTAAGGTTAAGCATCTGACTTCAGCCCAGGTAACGAGCTCATGGTCCATGAGTTCAAGCCCTGTGTCAGGCTCTGAGCTGTTAGTACTGTTCTGATTCTGTGTTTCCCTCTCTCTGCCCCTCTCCCACTTGCACTTTGTGTCTGTCTCTTTCAAAAATAAACATTAAAAAAAAAAGAAAGAAACAGCTTCCCACTCATGGTATCTCCAATATTTTTCTTGGCCACAGCAAACTGTGAATTTAAACTTCCAGTGAACATGTTATTTATATTCCAGCCTTTTTTATTTTCTTTTGGTTGGGGAGTCTGAAATAGGAAATATGGATGTACCTTTATGTGATAAAGCACTGTTGTTGGCTTTTTTATTTTTAATGTATTGTGGACACAATTTTCCTATGTTTATATTTTTAATTAATTAGTTAATTAACTTCTTTATGCATTCTCTACACCCAATTTGGGGCTGAAACTCATGACCCTGAGATCAAGAGTTGCATATCTTCTGAGCAAGCTAGGTGCCCCTATAATTTTCCTGGGTTTAATTCACTTTTCTTTTTTGACAGAGGTATATTCTTTTCAATGTACTGATTAACAAAATAAATTTCCATGAAGTATTGTGCTCCAATCTGTCTTCATTTGTTTTTATTAAGATGGTGTGTGGCTTCCCATTCTTCTGCATTTTTGCTTTACGACAGTATCAATTTTCATAATTACTTAACTCTATTATACTGTTGAAAGATTTGTACCCATTCAGGTAAGATAGATTTTCAAGGGTTTTTTTTTTTCCTTTAACCTTGTAATATTTCACATTAGTCAAATTACCTCCAATTACCTTCAAATTGCCTTCAATATTTAGGGGCAAAGAGATTTCCAAAGCAATTCTTGAGGCAATACATCATTTCAAAATTTTTAAATTAATCCCATTTATCTTTTATGACAAAAACAGTTGTGAAAAAAATGTAACAAGGATGAAGAGTGTCTTGAGGTGACTGCATTAGACCTTGCTATCACTACCGCATGTATAGCAATGGTCAGTGATGTGCGGATTCCCGTTCAGGGCATTCAACATTGTCCCCCACAAGAGTCGTATTTCCAGTGGACTTCTGGCAGCTACAAACAATGCCATATGAGAGAGGTTAGGAGGGCTTGAATTTTAGAGCTTTAGGTTTTAGAGAATTTGACTTTGTCTTTGGTAGAGAATTGAATAAAGAATTGTAGAGTTGGGTTTTGCAAAGTAATATTTTGACATGTTAGAGTTATATCTTTTAAAGCATATTTTAATATTTATTTATTTTTGAGAGACACAGAGAGCATGAGTTGGGGAGGGGAAGAGAGAGAAGGAGACACAGAACCCAAAGCAGGCTCCAGGCTCTGAGCTGTCAGCACAGAGCCTGATGAGGGCTAAAAAGCACGATCATGACTGAGCCTACGTTGGACACTCAACTGACTGAGCCACCCGGATGCCCCGCTAATAATTTATATCTTATTTTCTTTCTTTAGCCACTATCGTGGATGCTGATGTGCTAAGTGTATCTTTCAAAGAAGGTAAATTAAAAAAAATTTGTTAATGCTTATTCATTTTTGAGAGACAGAGAGCACGAGCGGGAGAGGGGCAGAGAGAGAGAGACACACACACAGAATCTGAAGTAGGCTCTAGGCTCTGAGATGTCAGCACACAGCCTGACGTGGGACTTGAACCCATGAATCGCGAGATCATGGCCTGAGCAGAAATGGACTCTTAACTGATTAAGCCACCCAGGTGCCCCTCAAAGAAGGTAAATTTTTGAATAGCATAATTATTTGGATTACATTATTACTTTATATTTCTTTAATGTTAATGAACTATATTTTCTCTACATGGCACATTAATTTGAGTTAATTTGGATATATGTTGTTTACACATACAAATGTGTATATTTACACATATATACACATGTGTATTAATTATTAGTGGTTAATTAACATGTATATAAAGCATAGACAATGACAAAATGTAATTAAAAATTTTTTATGCTACTCAAGTATATTTAATTGATATTGTTCCTCTGCAATGGTTTTACCGAGGCACTATTATAAGAGAACCAATAATACTTAGTAGTGGGAAATTGGTCCAAACTGTTCTGTGTTAACTCAAACACTAGAAAAGTACTTGTTCTATTGTGGAAGACAGAAATGAGCAGAATGTTCATCTTTGAAACAGAATTAAAAGTTGGGGGGGGGGGAAGAAAACTTACATTCAGCAAAATGTAATGCTTTTTTGAAGCAGCAGAAAAAAGGTAAAACATGTGAAGAGGCAGTCCACGGAGAAGTTGGATCATTGGGGAAAACCGTAATGTACGTATAAAGAATCAACAGCTGCCAGAACGGTGGGTGTGTATCCCTTCCTACTCTCAGTAAAGTTCAACAAGAAGGTGCCACAGTGAGCTCACTTTCTGGATTCTTTTATAAGTTTTATTTGAAGGGCACCTGGGTGGCTCAGTCGGTGAACTGTCTGACCCTTGATGCTCAGGTTGTGATCTGGGCAGCTGTGAGATCGAGCCTCAGGTCAGGCTCTGTGCTCTGCATAGAGCCTGCTTGGAATTCATTCTCTCTCTCTCTCTCTCTCTCTCTCTCTCTCTCTCTCTCTCTCTCTCTCTCTCTCTCTCTCTCTCTCTCTCTTTCTCTCCCCCTCACTCTGCCTTTCCCTTGCTTGTTCTCTCTCTCCTCTATCTCTTAAAATAAATGTATAAACACTTAAAAATAAATTTATATTTTAAAATTATTATAGATTGACAGGAAGGTGCAAGGATAGTACGGAGAGGGTATAATTTCTCCCAATGGATGCATTTTAAGCAACTGGCATACAGTGTAAACATCAGGGTAGATATTGGCACAGTGAGTGTGTGGTTCTATTCCCCTGTGTCACGTGCAGATCTGTGTTACCACCACCTCAGGACAGACACACGACTATTCCATCACAAAGATCCCCCTTGTGTGCCCGCTTCAACGTCACACTTAGCCCCTTTCCTGCTCTTACCATGAGCCTTGACCCCTGGCAACTACTTACTGATTTCTCCATAACTAGAACTTTGCCATTCTGAGAATGTGATACAAATTGAAATATGCAACATATGATATTTTATGACTGGCTTTTATTTTTGCACCCAGCACAATGCCCTTTAGATCCAGACAAGCTGTTGCACGTATCAATTCTCCACTCCTTTTACTGCCAAGTAGCATTCCAGGGTACAGATGTACCACAGAGGGTGTGATCGCTCACCTGTCATAAGGTACTTTGGAGGATTCTGTTTTGACTCTTTCCAGTAAAGGTGCTATGAACACTTACGTAGAGGCTTTTATGTGGGCACCAATTTTTATTTTTCTGGAACTGCTGCATCATATGCTTTGCATATTTAGTGCCTCAAGGAACCTGAGGATTTATTTCTCTGAGTGGCTGACATCTTACTTCCCTTATATTCTTTTACTTTTCCCATTTATAGTGCAAATGCCATTCGTGTTCCCTACACATCATGAGAGCCACATCAGACAACTGTCAAACAAGCTAAAAACTCAAGAGGAAAAAATACATCTATTGTGTTTACCCACATTTTTATTCTTTCTATTGTTTGTAAAATTCCTGATGTCCCAGAGTGCCTGGGCGGTTCAGAAGGTGGAGCGTCCTGCTCTTGATTTCCGCTTGGTCATAATCTCATGGTTTGCGGGTTCACGTCCTGTGTCAGGCTCTGTGCGGACAGTGCAGAGCCGGCTTGGGATTCTCTCTCTCCCTCTCTCCCTGTCCTTTGACTGCTAATGCGTGGGTTCTCTCTCTTCCTTTCTCTCTTAAAATAAATAAACATTTAAAAATAAATTTAAAAATTCCTAATGTCCCAAGATTCCTTCTCTTAGGAATCTAAGAGATCTTCTAAATCTTATAATTTAGCTAAATTTTAAGCTACCAGTTCTGCTGTGGTTTTCCATCACCTGAAAACATCTTGCTTTTCCCCTCATTCTTGAAGGATATTTTTGCTGTATATAGAATTCTGGGTTGATGGTTCTTTTCATTCAGCACTTGAAAAATGTTACACTTTATCATCAGGGAAATGTAAATCAAAACCACAGTGAGCTATCACCTCACACTTGTCAGAATGGCTAACAACAAATAGAAATAACAAGTGTTAGCAAGGATGAGGAGAAAAAAGAACCTTTGTGCATTGTTGGAGAGAATTTAAATTGGTACAGCCACTGTGGGAAAGAGGATGGAGCTTTAAAATAGAAACGTCATATAATCTAATAATTCTACTAGTGGATATCTACCCAAAGAGAACAAAAACAGTAATTAGAAAAATATATGCAGCATTATTTAGAATAGCCATGATATTGGTAGTGTCCATTGATACATTAATGAATGATGTGTTACACACACACACACACACACACTATGAAGCCATAAAAAAGGGATGAGACTATGATGTTTGTGACAACACAGATGGACGTAGAGTGTATTATACTAAGTGAAATAAGTCAGACTGAGAAAGACAGATACTATATCATTTCACTAACATGGAATCTAAAGGACAAATGAATAAACAAACAAAAAGCAGAATCTGACCTATCTATAAAGAGAACAATCTGATGGTTGCTGGAGGGAAGGAGGATTGGGGGATGGGCAAATGGGTGAAGGGGAGAGGGAGATAGGGAGATATGGGCTTCCAGTAAAGGAAAGAGGGAGTCATGAGAACAACAGGCACAGCAGAAGACATACCATCTATGATATTTTAATAGCATTATAGGAATAGATGGTAGTTAAATGTATGGTGAGCAGAGTGTAACATATAGACAAGTTGAATCACTATGTTGTACATCTACAACTAATGTAACATTGTGTGTCAACTATACTGAAACTACATTTTTTTTAATGAAAAAAAAAATGTCAAGCCACTTCCTTCTTGTTTCCATGGTCAGATGGAGGAAATTCACCTGATGAGAAATCTACTATCATGCTAACTACTTTTTCTAATTGTTTCAGTGATTACTGGAGTAAGGTAGACTTCAAAGATATCCCAGCCTAGACCATTTATTCAGAAAGGGCAGCTGAGGTTTCCAATTCAACCAAGCTCATGTGGCCACTGAGAATTTTCCTCAGGATTGTAAAGCTGTGATAATCATCCCTTATATCTCAGGCAGTACTGTTGCTTTGTCCTGAGAGGTTTTCTCTTCAGGTCATGGCCTGCAAGAGGGCATCTAAGTTCAAGCACCCTTGGAGTCTGTTACCCCTCCTCTCTTTCAGTCTCTGAGGAATCACTCCATTTCTGGGTCAGGCCTCTTCCACATTCTTCTCAAAGCAAAGACCTCATCTAATCCTTTTCTTGGACAATTTCAGCTTCCTTCTTGAATGGATTGTTTTCGGTGGAAGACTGGATAATTGCTTCTGTATTCCTCTAAGTTTTCTATAGCAGTGACGCCAAATGCTAAATTAATGACTCAACACTTTTGAAAGTTTTTTCAGGATTAATTGTTCCCTTGGAATATTGAGATTAATTTCAATATTTCAACTGTGTGGAGATAAATACCATTCTTTGGAAAATATGCACTTCATGCTGTAGGGATTATACTTGTGATTACTCATTTGGCAAGGACCTGGTCCTACCACATCAAGTAGGATCCAAATAAATCTACTGGCAAGTGATTTTCTCTTGAGGCCATCTTCAGGTTTGAAAAAGTGGTCAAAATTTATAATGGATGGAATTATTAGGTCACAGGGAGGGGGAACATTGGGATGTGTTATTTTTTAACACATGGAAGTGCACCCATGACTAGATTCATGTGTCAGCCATCGATACTTTTTATTGAATTTATTTATCCAAAAGAACATCTCCCAATTCTCCTTTCATTATTATAAGGATGACCACACCATCTGATTTGTCATGGACTGTTCCGGATTCTAGTTCTTGCAGTGCAACAACTCAGAATACTCACTTTGCACTTAAAAACAATGTCCCGAATTGGAGAGTCTCCCAAATCACCATTCTTAATGGTTGAAACCAGAACCTTCTATCAGAATTTTAAGTGTGTGTGCAAAAATTCTAAGTTGTTTATAAGACAACGTTTCAATGTAACGTGTCTTTGAGAGTTCTTCCGAGTTCCATTTGCACTATGCTCTTTTACTTGGCTGGAGTTTTCTGGCTCCCTCAAAGTTTTTTTTTATCAGACCAGGAATCCAGATGGTCAGTTCTTTGGTTGCCCAGTGACAAGGCAGTCAAAGCTTGTTTCTGCATGACAACAATATGTCGAAACTTAACTAGGACAGGAAGCTTTCCCAAAAGATTGCGTGAACAGAATGCTACACATTCTTGAACTCTCCAAAGATTACTTGTAAGCTAGGAGAGAATTCTGTTCCATTTAAGACTAATTTTCCCCATCATATCACTGTTCTGTTAAGGTATTTCTTGCCACTTCATAGTCATCTGGTGCCAAACTTTAAGAAGGAAATTATCACTTTTAGCCTACTCTAAAATACTTATCTCAAAGAAAAGCATTTGCTGGTTCATGTCTAATCAAGATTGTGGCTCTCCCTGTTTAAAGGTACACCTGAAATCTTCCTTAGGCAAGGTTTACTACTAAATTTATTTTTCATGATAGAGTTTATCTATATGGTATAGAAAGAGATTCAATAGGTAATTCAGTAAATGTGATCTGATGAGGTTTAGGGTAGAAAGAAATGGAAAGAATTTGAAGTCATTTGCTTTAAATTTCTTTCTTTTTTTCAAATATTTTTTTCTGTTTTTATTTATTTTAGAGAGAGAGACAGCATGAGCAGGGAAGGGTCAGAGAGGGAGACAGAGAATCTGAAGACAGGCTCCAGGCTCTGAGCTGTCAGCACAGAGCCTGATGCAGGGCTCGACCCCACAAACTGTGAGATCATGACATGAGTCGAAGCTGGACGCTTAACCGACTGAGCCACCCAGGCGCCCTGCTTTAAATTGCTTAAACCTAGTATTTACTTCTAATTATTAAGACAAATAATTTCTTTTTTTTTGGCTTTTTAAGTTTTTATTTTAAAATAAAATTCTAAAAAAATAAAAAAGTAAAATTCTGGTTAGTTAACATAGCGTGTTATATTAGTTTTAGGTGTAAGGAAAGATTTTTTTAAGTAACCAATACAAATCCCCATGGTTTTACATTAAATCCAAGAAACATTTACATTGAAATTCTTAAGGAAGGTAAGACAGGGGCATTTTATCATCTCTATGCTTAAGTGCTTTGCATTTTAGTTAGGACTTCACTGCAAAAGGAAATTTGGCATTTTAATTTGAAATGTGGGCATTTTAAACAAATGTGAAACTCTGTCGTGGAGAGTGACTCAAATCCAAGCTAATTTAACGTTGGTTTTCTTGATGAGTAAAATACAATTGAGTGGACTATTCTGCTTCATTTGAAGTCTACACTGAAAGAAGTGTATCCCTTAAGTTGTCACATAGCAGCAAGCTGGGGGTTTAGTAGTTACAAAGTGTTTACACTCGCCTATTTGTTTTCCATAATTAAATCTATAGAACTACCACACCGGGGAATGTTCTCACAAATTCTTTCTCCCTGAAGTGCCTGATTTCTTTTTTTGAACTTGTCTGTTATTACAACCTAAGATATGCTGGAAACTGTGGGTTTTAACTCATGGATGTGTTTAGACAGAGATAAAAGAATACGTTTTCCCTTATAAGTTTCCAGAGCTACTTTGGGGACTTGGAGAGCTGTCCGTCTGGGAGAAATTCTGACATTTGGTTTCTGGGGCAATTAGTATATTTTGGGCCATCACTTTCCACAGAGAGTGTGACGGAAAGAGTGTGCATGTATGTTTTGGAGAGAGAGTCATGGAGGCAGAGTATGGGTTGAGAAAGAGAAAGGGAACATCATACTTTTGGTGCTGTCTTTACCTTTCTACCTATTGTGGTCCTGCTCACTGGATATCACGTGCTTGCCTCCTGTCATTGTCATTTTTCTTGCCACTCCATAGACCACATAACCTTACTGCCACTGTCTAGAGGCTTCATTGTACCAATCTTTATAATGGTGCAAAGTGCACTGGCCAGTGGGGTAGGTCTGTGGGATGAAGAATGACTGTTTCTCCTAGTCTGTGACACAAAACAGTATTATTTGTATCTAACTGTTTTAAGGTCTCAGAAAAATGACTCCTAAATCTTAAATTTCTTTATCTCTCGTTCTCTATCTCATCTCTCGTTGGCTAATACATACTAGAAGCCAGGGTAGAACTTTCAAGCTGGGTGACAGACCTGTGGGAATAGCCATGACATGGACCTCTGCCTTCCACATATTTACCTTGTTCCTAGGTTAAACTCCTAAAGCCTCCTTCCTTCATTAGGATGATGATGATAACCGACGAATCAGGCTCATTATATGTCAAGAAATCTTGAGTAATTTCATCCTAATTACCCCATTTCACTGTCACAATCACTGTTAGGTTTAGAACAGATATTGCTCTGTTTTTACAGGGGAGGAAACTGAGATCCAGGAAGATTCACTACTTGCCCCAAATCACCCAGAAGGTAAAGGACAGAGACAGGATATAATCTTCTCAAAGACCCACTGAACTCTGCTTTGAATAAACTTCAGGCTAATCGTATATCATGAAAACATGTAGGAAAAACTTTTAATCTTCTGAATCCTGAAGCAAGATTTTAAAAATATATACTATGGATAATGTAGCCCCTGCAGGAGTTTTATGTCCTCACTAGGAAGACACGGTTACCACCAGACTTATTAGCATAATTCTATAACATAGATTTTAGCAATATTAAAACTACACATTTTATACAACCAAAAATAATTGCTCTTGGTTTTTTTTTTTTTTTTGCAACTTCAACCCCGTGTCTCAATGTGACATCTAAAATGCAGTGAGTTATTTGTACTCAGAATGTTTGTTCAAATCTGTTGATACCATTAAAATATTCTAAACACAGGCAGTTACAAGGTATTTAAAGAATTTTCTGTAATTGTTTAAAAATCTCAGGAATGAGTTTATGTGGTCATTTGATGCTCACGCACTTATTTTTTTCCAGAAAGAGAGGGTGAGTGGGGGAGGGGCAGAGAGAGGGAGAGAATCTCGATCAGGCTCAGCACTATCAGTGCAGAGCTTGGCCTGGGGCTCAAACTCATAACCATGAGAACATGACCTGAGCCAAAATCAAGACATATGCTCAATCAGCTGAGCCTTAGGGCCCTGATATTCATGCATTTTTGGACACTGGATGCCCCACTATAGAAACTGACCTGTTCGGTTTCCTATTCCAGCCCCCCCTCCCCTTCCAGAAGGTGTGTCTGGCTGTGACGCAATTATTTGCCCTTTGTTTTTATACACCATAACTTCAAATATGTATTTTAACTTCCATGCTTTATTCCAATTAATTTAAATCATACACATTTCTCCATTCTAGCTATATTTTTCTAGTCTCCTGTCCTCCAAAAATGCCTCCTAGACTTTGTCAGTTATTCCTTTATTTTTACATTACCAACTTACTAGCATTTATTTCAATTTATAGCTATATTTTCATCATGGCTTATCTATAGGTTGATTTTTAAACTGGAAAAGCTAATAAAATACACCTAAATGGCTGTTGCATGGTAAATGTTGCTCTTTTCAGAGCTAAGTAAGGGTCCAGGATTACATTTTCTTTCCCTTATTATTTATTTTCATTTTTATTTTTTTTACATGTTCTTCATTTTAAGTCCAACTTCATAATTTCTGGGTCATGTCTAAGAGATGACTCCTAGGTCTAGGTCAAATAATTATCTTTTCTTACATTTCTTCAATTGCTATTAAAATTATGACATATTTTAGGGACGCCTGGGAGGCTCAGTTAGCTCATCATCTGACTATTGATTTCAACTCAGGTCAAGATCCCAGGGTCATGGGATCCAGCCCCACATTAGGCTGAGCATGGAGCCTGCTTAAGATTCTCCTTTTCTCTTTGTCTCTCTCTGTCCCTCTTCTGCTCACCCCTGCTCACGCTTTCTCTAAGAAAAAAAAAAGTACAAGAAGAAAAAAAAAGAGAGAGAAAAATTATGACATGTTTTAAACAGCTTTATATTTGTGCCATGATTTTCCTGGAGTTTCCAACTGCGCAGCTGGGGAAGGCAGTTACACAGCCAGGACCTCCTCCAGCTCTAAGGAATCATGATGCTGGAAAAGCATCCAGCATCCCAAACCTGCATTCATTCATGGACTTATTTTTTTTTTCTCCAGGGGAGTACTTGCCCTCCTCCTCAGAAAGCTGGGCCTCTGCAAAGGCTCTCCCACCCGTGGGCTCTGGCTAGGCCGGCATTCTGCCTGTGTGCCCAGACCACAGGAGGGGGCTGGGGTCATTCGCAGGCTCTGCAGCCCATACCAAAGTCAGTCTGCCTAATGACCAGGACTCCTCCTGGATCTCTGGCCATATGCTACTGGATCCTTCAAGTTCCACAGAGGCACTTCTGTTCACGAGTGGGTCCTGACTTTTAATTGCTTAAAGAGGACTAAAATGAAGGATGGCTGACACAGTCATGATGCTGACTTCATCTGATGGCCATTATTTATTTATGTATTTCCTTCTTTCCTTCCTTCCTTCCTTCCTTTCTTCCTCCCTCTCTGCCTCCCTCCCTCCCTCCTTTCCTTCATTTCTTGAAGGTTTTATTTATTTCTGAGAACGTGCAAGTAGGGGAGGGGCAGAGAGAGGGGGACAGAGACTCTGAAGTGCATCTCTGCGTGGACAGCAGCCAGCCCCACGTTGGGCTGGAACTCATGAACCGTGAGATCATGACCTGAGCCAAAGCCAGATGCTTCACTGACTGAGCCACCCAGGTGCCCCTGGCCATTATTTTCTAATGAGAAATGAGCCACTTCTGCCAGACCAGTGGGATTGAAGGCATCTGGAGTTTAGGGGTTTAAACTATTGGCTGAAACATTCACATCTCAATTCTCAGGGTCCCATTCCTTCTCTATTAGGGATTTGCCTTGAAACTGGAGCTAAGTACCTTTGTAGGATAGTGTTATTTTACAGATGGACTGTACCCGTTCTCTGGGGACATCTGGAAGTATCGAACGGACTCTTGGCCAGATAAGCCAGTAGGCTAATGATTTAAGACATGCTGTTAAAAGTTTGGGACTCCCCGATGGGCCCCATGCTGCTTATTTATTGATGGTTTATGTGACATGACTGGTTATACAGCCTGCTTTGGCTGGGTGACTCTACGGGCACAGAGAGCCCTGCTGGAACCCGTTAGGAAGGTCGCCCCAAACCACATTTGCTCCCATCCGGAAGCTCAGTCCAGAGACAAAGCCCGTCCTTGTGTGAAGAAGGACCTAAGCATAGTGGGGCCAGGCTCCTTGCTTACATTCTCTTTCTCCTGCCGTGCTATCTGCTTTCACTTTATTAAAAACCTGGTAGGAATTTTGTGGAGTCTTGTGACTCCTTTCACTCACTGTCTTCAAATCGTCTCTCCTCCTGTGATGTAGTCTCGAGCCCAGGGCTCCATTCCATCTGCTCTCCAGGAGCAGGAAACGGGCCTTCCTTCAGTGCTGCCAAGGAGTCTCCTTGGCTTTCAGCTTGTGTCCTTAGCGGGTGATGAATCATCCTGGGCCTGTCACTATCTCTCTTCACTGGATTGATGGCACTCAATCCCACAGTGTCTTCCCCATCCTTCTCCAGCGCACAACTACCGCCCGGCCAGCACGCTCCTCTCACCCCACCCCACCCGGGTCACTCACGAAGACGGTTCTAACCCCTGCCATGCTGGACTCCTGGGCTATCCATGCTCCACCAGTGGCAGCGGAGGCTTCATGCCAAACCTCTGGTGACGGATTCACAACCCAGAGGCTCATGGTGGAATCTGTTTTCCTGTGAGAAACACAGCAGCAGCCAAGAAGCAGCAGATACTCTGTGGCAGCCTGGGTGTGGTGGCCGCAAGGAAGGACCCATGTGGGCTACCACGGTACCACCATAGTTGCTCTGTTTGCAGACCTATTTGTATGTTTTTAAAGTATTATTACTAATTTAGGGCTGCCTGCGTGGCTCAGCCAGTTAAGGGTCCTACTTTGGCTTAGGTTTGATTAGGTTTGTGAGTTCGAGCCCTTTGTCTGGCTCTGTGCTAACAGTTCAGGGCCGGAAGCCTGCTGTGGAGTCCGCGTGTGTGTCTCTCTCTGCCTCCCCCACCTCCACCAAATAAATAAACATTAAAAAAATAAAGCATTATTACTATTGCAAAGAATACTTGACATATCATATCCTATTAGTTTTAGGTATGCATCATAGTGATCCCATGTTTTTATACAACACAAAATGATTCCCATGATAGGTCTACTTACTGTTGGTCACCAGGCAAAGTTACTACAATATTATTGATTATATTTCCTCTGCAGTGCATCATATCCTTATGACTTAGCTATTTTATAACTAGAGATTTGTACTTATCAGTCCCCTTTGCTTATTTCTCCTGCCTCCCAATCCCTCTCCTCTGTGGTAACCAACAGTTTCCAATCATTTCTGTTTTCTTTTTCAGTTTTTTAAATGTTTATTTATTTTTGAGAGAGAGATAGAGTGACAGAAAGAGCAGAGGAGAGGCTAAGAAAGAAGAGACACAGAATCTAAAGCAGGCTCCAGGCTCTGAGCTGTGAGCACAGAGCCCAATGCGGGGGTCCAACTCAGGAGCCATGAGATCATGACTTGAGCCGAAGTCCGACACTCAACTGACTGAGCCACCCAGGCACATCTGTGTTTTCCTTTTTAAATTTCAGATAGAAGTAAAATCATATGGCGTTTGTATTTCTCTGTATGACTTATTTCACTTAGTGTCATACCATCAAGGTCCAAATCTGTACATTTTTATCGACTTAACAAATTTTTTGGAGACAGGTAAGGCAAATACATGTGTTTATTCTATTATCTAGAAGTGGAAGCCATTTTCTAAAGCTTTTGTTCAATACTGATTTGTTAAGCCACTATTCTATATTCTAATTAATTTCTTGATTTATCCCTGGAAAGGAATATTTCAGACAAAATAGGCACTATCACAATCTCATCAAATGCTCTCACATTCATTCAAATGGAAATCAGCATTACTCACGACCTGAAAACACAAAGTGCTAAATGAATAATTCAATATATTTTCTCAAGAATAGGAAATTATTCTATCTATTGTAAATGACTTCAAATAAGACTTAGGGCCCGCCTGAGGTCAGGATTTTTTTTTCCTTTGTGAAGCAAGCAGAAAATAATCATCAGCTTAGTTATTTTTAAGATTAATTTTTAATTATCTCTTTGTTGAGGAAGCCGGAAGATTGGGTCACAACTCATAGATGTGTTTGAGCAGGCGGCTCTAGAAAGTCAGTTCTTCTGGGGTCAGAGTAGGTCGAGAGATGTGTCCCATCTCCTCTACTTTAGGTAGCGGGGAGCTTCCTCAGTGCTACCTTTGGGTGGCAGAGTGGTCCTGTTGTGCACTGCAAAGCGAACTTGCTCCCAAGACTCCCCTTCACATGGCCGTGCCCAGTGACCCAGCAACTGCAAATCACTGACTGTGTTCTATGGAAATAATCAGAAATGCTCATAGAAATGTGTGATTCATGATCACAGAATCCTGAAAAGAAACAAAATGCCGGTGGTGGATGGATAAGTAAATTATGGTTCATAATTATGATGGAATAATGTGCAGGTATTAACTACATTATAGGAAAGAACATGTTTAACCTTTAACATATGACTAATTAATGTGAACAGGCTCTGAAAATATTGATTTTATGCAATCACCTTGGAAGATGTTTTCTTTGAAACCTCATATTTAGCTTTCACATTCATTCTTCAGTTTCCTTAACCTTCTTACTAATATCTCGTGATAAACTTACCATCATACCCATTGCTGTCTTGCTTAGCTTTTGCCAGAAACGTTGTTTTCCAGTATTTGATAGTATCATGAACCGTCCTGGTATACAGAAATGCCTGATAAATGATTATTTATTTGAAGTCATTGCTAAACAGATCCCATCATATTAACTCAGCTGATTTAAAACATGTGAAAAGAAACAGGCTCTGGCAAATGGCAAGGAGCAGAGCGAATAGGGAAACACATTTTGTTTTCAAGTTTCTGTATATGTTCTGCAGGTCATGGAGAGTGAAGAAAACGAGAATCCACACTGAGAAAAATTCTGAACGCTTTCAGAGTTTCATTCCGTTCAAAGGCAAGTAACTGCTGGTTTTAACCTTGCTTCCAAATGAGGAACTGCTGTAGGGAAACATTCTATTTCTCTTTGAATGAAAATAACGAAGTTTTTTTTTTCTTTTAGTAAAATGACCTGGTGTTAACTGCTAACATTTTGAATCCCTGCGTGAGACTCATTATTTCACTCATGTTTTATATAATTATATGCAAAACAACATGTGATCATGTCTGTAATAGATAATAACTCCTAATCTGTATCTTTCATATCTAATGAAGTCCATGAGAAGTGAGGTAGAAAAATCTGAGAGTTATTATCTTTTCCAAATCTTTCTCAGATTATAGAGACCTGCATGTTACATTCTGATCTTTAGTTAAAACTTTGATTAGAGCTAGAGAAAATTATGTCAGCCTTTGTTTTCAGTCCCCTTACTTTAATTATTTTTAATGGATTCGTATATTGCACATGGATTTTTGGCCTATGTGAGGAAAATAGCAAGTGAATCTTAGTGTTCTTTTAAATGATTAGCTTTATAATACTGTGTGTTCTCTTGATCGTCAACCAAACACTGAAGGCAGCGATATGTTAAATCAAGGTAGTTATTTCCTTGGGCATTTCTACTATGTAATTTTCTATTCTAGCTATACAAGTCAGAAGTTTCTAGCTGGTAATTTCATTTCATTGTGTTGAATTTTGTTTATATTTCATCTTAGCTATGTGCTGAATTAATTTTAAAAATCACACCAGTTTTACCAAACATTTAAGGAAGAGTTAATATTCTTCCCAAACTGTTCCACAGGATAGAAAAGGAAGCAAAACTTCCAAATTCATTTTACAAAGCCAGCATTCTTTTGATACCTAAACCAGATAAAGACACCCCTAAAAGAGAGCACTGCAGGCCAGTTCTGATAAACATAGATGCAAAAATTTACTAAATGCTAGCAAACAAATTCCAACAATACATTCAAAAACATCACTCACCATAATCAAGTGGGACTTATTCCTGTGTGGCTCAATATTTACAAATCAATCAACGTGATAAAACACATCAATAACAGAAAGAATAAGAACCATATGACCATTCTGACAGATACAGAAAAAGCAAAGCACTTGACAAAGTACAGCACCCATTTAAGATATAAACCCTCAATAAAGTATATTTTGAAGAAACAAAATAACACCATAATAATGACCATATATGAAAAACCCACACCTAACGCCAATGCGGAAAAACTGAGAGCCTTTCCCCTAAGCTCAGGAACAGGACAAAGATGTTCACTCTCATGGCTTTTATTCAACATAGTACTAGAAGTCCCTTCCCACAAAAGTCAGATAACAAAAAAATAAGTAAATAAATAAAATAAAAGGCATCAAAGTTAGTAAGGAAGAAGTAAAACTTTCACTATCTGCAAATGACATGATACTATATTTAGAAAATCCAAACAACTCCACAAAAACCTGTTAGATCTGATAAATTCAGTAAAGTTGCAGGATACAAAATCAACCAAAAGCAATCTGTTACATTTCTACACACCAATAATAAAGCAACAGAAAGAGAAATTAGGAAAACAATCCCATTTACAATTGTACCAAAAATGATTAGATACCTAGGGATGAACCTAATGAAAGAAGTGGGACCTGTACTCTGAAAACTGCAAAACTCTGATGAAAAAAATTGAAGACAATGCAAGCAAAAGGAAAGACATTCCATGCTCATGGATTGAAAGAACTAATACTGTTAAAATTTCTAGAGCAATCTACACATTTAATGCAATCTCTACCAAAACACCACCAGCAGCTTTCACAGAACAAAAGCAAATAATCCTAAAATTTGTATGGAATCAAGAGACTCCAAGTAGCCAAATCAATACTGAAGAGGCAAAGCTAAGCTGGAGGTGTCACTATTCTAGACTTCAAGTTATATTACAAAGCTAGAATGATCAAAACAGTATGGTACTGGCACAAAAACAGACACATAGATCAATGGAACCGAAGAGAAAGCCCAGAAATAAATCCACAATTATATGGTCAATCAATCTTTGACAAAGGAGGGAAGAATAGCCAATGAGAAAAAGACAGTGTCTTCAACGAATGCTGTTGGGAAAACTGGACAGCAACATGTAGAAAAAAAGAAACTGGACCACTTTTTTTACACCATATACAAAAATAAATTCAAAATGGACTAAAGACCTAAATGTGAGACCTGAAAGCATAAAAGTCCTAGAAGAGAGAACAGGCAATACTTTTTCTGGCAGTAGCCATGGCAGTGTTTTACTATGGTCCCCTGGTGAGGATGTGGAGAAAAAGGAACTCTCTTGTACTACTGGTGGAAATATAAGCTGAGGCAGCCATTCTAGAAAACAGTATGGAGATTCCTCAAGTTGTTAGAAATAGTGGGGTGCCTGGGTGGCTCAGTCAGTTAAATGTTGACTCCTGGTTCTGGCTCAGGTTATGTTTTGATGGTTCCTGAGTTTGGGCCCTGCATCAGGCTCTGCTCTGAAATTGAGAAGCCTGCTTGGAATTTCTCCTCCTTCTCTCTCTGCCCTCTCTGGTTTGCACTCTCATTCTCTCCCTGTGATAGAAAAATAAATAAATATTAAAAAAGAATTAAAAATAGAACTACCCTAAGATCCAGCAATTGCACTACTAGGTATTTACCCAAGAATATGAAAACATTAATTCAAAGGAATATATGCACTCCTATGCTTATGGCAATATAATTACAACAGCTAAGATATGAAAGCAGCCCAAGTGTTCATTGATTGATGAATGGATAAACCAGATGTCGTATATGTATGTATGTGTGTAATATTACATGTACATATATTATATTATATTATTCAGTCATAAGAAAAATAAAATATTACAATTTGCAACAACATGGATGGATCTAGAGGATATAATGCTAAGTGAAATAAGTCAGAGAAAGACAAATACCATGTGATTCCACTCATCTGTGGAATTTAAGAAAGAAAACAAAAAAAGCAAAGGGGGAAAAAAAGAGAGGAAAGGAGAAACAAACAAAGAAACAGATTCTTAATTACAGAGAGCACGCTGGTGGTTACCAGTGAGACGGGGGGTGGAAGGAGAGGGGGAAATGGAAGATGAGGATTCAGGAGTGCACTTGATGTGAGGAGCACTGAGTGATTAAAATAAAAAATTTTGAACACTACAAAGGTCTATCTTTAAAGTTAAATCATCAGATGTAATATGTATAAAACATTATCAATGTGTTGTTTCCTCTATCAAAGATATGGCACAGTGTCTGGATAAGAGTAGCCCTCAATAAATATTTGTTAAATTAATAAACAAAGGGGATAATCTACTGAGAAAATAATATTAAAAACTTTTTCAGGAATTATTGCCTGTCTTTTATTTGCTTTAAGGATATAGGGGAGGGGGTGCCTGGGTGGCTCAGTCTGTTGAGTGTCCGACTTCGGCTCAGGTCATGATCTCACAGTTCATGGGTTCAAGCTCTGCATTGGGCCCTGTGCTGGCAGCTCAGAGCCTAGAGCCTGCTTCTGATTCTGTGTGTCCCTCTCTCTCTGCCCCTCCCCTGCTCATGATCTGTCTGTCTCTGACCCTCAAAAATAAATAAATGTTTAAAAATTTTTCAAAAAGATACAGGGGAAGAGGAGATGGATATGTTGATTAGCTTAATTGCAGTAACCATTTCCCTATGTATATGTGTAGCAATTCACCATGGCATGTATCCTCAATATATAGAATTTTTATTAAAATAATAATAATGACTTTAAAAACTAGAAAAAAAAGGAATGGACAATATCATTTAAGAAATGATGCGTGAAAAATAGAATATTTTCCCATAATGTTGTCAGAAACAAACAGGGCATATAAAATTTAAACTGTAATTTGAGACTTTTCATAAAGAAATAGTTGCTTTAAACTATGGAAAGTCACGAATGGTACTAAAATATGATAACTATGTAGAGTCATTTACAATAGTAACAATGTAGGAACCAAAAACATTTTAAGAGAAAGAAGTTACTTTTAATGAATTCTGAGGTCAGGGGGGAGGGGCCAAGACGGAAGAACAACATGGAATATTTTGTGTCTCTCATCCCGGAAATACACCAGATCAATATGAAACCGTCCTGTGTTGAAGATCAACACGACAATCTGCACAACCTGAACCACAGAATGCAGCAGGTTCATGGGGTGGAGAGGTGAACTGGTGGAGAGAGAAGCTGTGAAAGGCAGAAGCTGTTTTCGCTTGAGGAGACAGGAAAGAGATGGGAGAGAGTATAAGAGCAGCTGGAGAGAAAAGAGCGTACAAAGGGACTGAAGGAAAAAAGGGAGAAAGGAGAAAGGAGAGGGTTTAAATTCAATTAAGACTCTATCAACAGGGGGAGCGCAGGGTCTGAAACTCAACAGTCCAACACTTGGGCGTGCTCTGGTGGGAAGGGTGTATCCCCAGGAGCAGAGAGCAAGGTCCAAAGGGTCCTCAGGCCACATGGGGGAGGGGCACTTCCCCTGCTGGGAGGACATAGAGACTGTGTGGCCATCCCATAGCCAAAGGTCTGAGTGGAACCTGAAAAACAACCACATTCGCTGGTGTTGGAAGAAGGACATTAAATGGGAAGCCTGGTGCCAGATGTGTGGTGTGATTTCCCATAATCCCTGAAATGCTGCTGCTACATGATCATGTGAACTTTTTCTGGGGCAGGCTGGCACCCAGCCGCAGTCTCTGGGCATCAGCAATAGCATGGTCCCTCAAACGTTCTTGGATGTGGCTGGCACTGGGCCATTGCTTGATAAGAACCTCCCCAAGAAGGTCTGAGTGAGCTAAAGTTGCAGCCGTTTAGAAGTGAGGGGTTGGGAAACATAGCCACATCTGAGATAAAACTCAAGAGGGATGTGCCACCTGGCAACATGACAGCTTGGCCATGGACAGTGTAAAAGCAGGGAGTGGACAGAAGCCAGAGATAAAGGAGGGGGGCATGATTGTTGGTTGGGAGAGTACAAAGTTCTGATTCTAGAGACTGGGTAGTTGGGTGACGCCATTGACACCCCTCCCCATGCAGGCATACACACCTACATGCACCACAACAATCCACCCCAGTAAGCTAAGCAGTACCATCTAGTGGAGAATGTAGCTGTTACACTGAGCCCCACCCAACCAGGTCAACCCAGCTCTTCAGGAACACCACAAGTCTCTCTGTCTGCTTAGTTTATGGACAAAAAGTGCTTCATACTTGAACTTGTAAGGGCAACCAATGTACTTTCAATCATATTTCAATCTGTTTGCTGGTCCATCTATTCAATTATTTTTCTTTTCTTATTCTTGAATACAGAAAGAGAAAAGAATTATTTTTATTTTCTATTTTCCATTTTTATTAAAATATTTTTCTTTATTTTTTCCCATCAAATATTTTACTTTTTGTAAATTTTTCCAATTCCGTTTTATTTAATCATTTTATTTTATTCTACCACATTGTATTCATTATTTCAAATTTTCAAACATTTTTTTCTTCTCTTCTCTTTCCATTTTTTTCTCTGCTCTGTCAAGCTCCTTTAAAAAACCAGACCAAAACAAACCTTTGATCTAGCATCTTTTATTTGATTTTTTCTGTTGTTTTTAATTTTTTAATTTTAATTTTTTACCCTTTTAATTCCTTTTCATCCTTCAAAATAATGAAATGAAGGAATTCCCCAAAAGAAAGAACAGAAAGAAGTGACAGTAGGGACTTAATCAACACAGATACAAGCAAGATGCCTGAAGCAGAATTTAGAATCATGATGGTACAAATATTATAGCTGGGAGTGAAAACAGATTAGAATACCTTTCTGCGGATCTAAAAGCTAGTCAGGATGAAATTTAAAAAATGCTATAACTGAGCTGCAATCTCAAATAGATGCCAAAGCGACAAGGATGGATGAGGCAGAGCAGCCAATCAGCGATACAGAGGAAAAACTTATGGGGAAAACTGAAGCAGGAAAAAAAGAGGGAGAATAAGGCAAAAGAGTATGATTTATTAAAAAGTTTTTTTAAATGTTAATTTATTTTTGAGAGACAGAGAGAGTGTGAGGAGGGGAAGGGCAGAGGGAGAGGGAGACACAGAATCAGAAGCAGGCTCTAGGCTCTGACCTGTCAGCACAGAGCCCAATGTGGGGCTCAAACCCACAAACCGTGAGATCATGACTTGAGCTGAAGTTGGCCATTTAACCGACTGAGCTACCCAGGTGCCCCAAGAGTACGATTTAAGAGTTAGAGAAATCAGAACTCATAAAAAAGGAACAACATCAGAATCACAGGGTTCCCAGATGAAGAGAGAAAAAGGGGGTAGAAGGGATATGTGAGCATATCATAGCAGAAACTTTCCTAACTTGGGGAAAAACAAAGATATCAAAATACAGGAAGCACAGAGGACACCCATTAGGTTCAACAAAAACCAACCATCAACAAGTCATATCATAGTCAAATTTACAAAATACTCTGGCAAGGAAAGAATCTTGAAAGCAGCAGGAGGAAAAAAAGCCCTTAATCTACAAGGGAAGATAGATTGGGTTTGCAGAAGACCTATCCACAGAAACTTGGCAGGCCAGAAAGGAGTGGCAGGATATATTCAATGCACTGAATTGGAAAAAATGTGCAGCCAAGAATTCTTTCTCCAACAAGGCTGTCATTCAAAATACAAGGAGAGATAAAAAGTTTCCCAAACAAAAATTAAATGAGTTTGTGACCACTAGAACAGCCCTGCAAGAAATTTTCAGGAGGACTCTCTGAAGGAACAGAAAAGACCAAAAGCAACAAAGAGAACAGCACCAGAAACTCCAACTCTACATGTCACATTATGGCAATAAATTCATGTCTTTCCGTACTCACTCTAAACGTCAATGGGCTAAATGCTCCAATCAAAAGACATAGGGTAAAATGGATAAGAAAACAAGATCTATCTATATGCTGATTATAAGAGACACCTATTTTATATCTAAAGACACCTTCATATTGAAAGTAAGGGGATGGAGAACCGTCTTTCATGTTAATGGTCAACAGAAGAAAGTCTAAGCAGCCATACTCATATCAAATAAATTAGATTTTAAAATAAAGATTGTAACAAGAGATGAAGAAGGACATTATATCATAATTAAGGGTCTATCCATTAAGAAGACCCAACAATTATAAACATTTATGCTCCAAATGTGAGAGCACCCAAATATATAAATCAATTAATCACAAATATAAACAAACTCATTGACAAAAATACCAAAATAGTAGGGGACTTCAAAACCCCACTTACAGCAATGGACAGATAATGTAAACAGAAAATCAACAAGAAACAATGGCATCGAATGACTAAAGTAGCAGAATACACATTCTTCTCGAGTGTACATGGAATGTTTTCCAAAATAGATCACATCCTGGAATACAAATCAGCCCTCAACAAGCACAAAAAGATCAAGATCATACTGTACATATTTTCAGACCGCAATGCAATGATATTAAAAATCAACCACAAGAAAGATATTTGGAAAGATAACAAATACTTGGAGAATAAGAACATCCTACTAAAGAATGAATGGGCTAACTAAGAAATTAAGGAGTAAATTAAAAAGTACAAAGGAAGCCAATGAAAATGATAACACCATAGTCCTTTGGAACACTGGAAAGGCAGTCATGAGAAGAAAGTATATAGAAATCCAGGCCTTCCTAAAGAAGGAAGAAATACACAACCTAACCTTAGATATACAATCTAACCTTACACCTTAAAGATCTGGAAATAGAACAACAAATAAAACCCAAAACTAGCAGAAGACAGGAAATAATAAAGATGAGAGCAGAAATCAATGCTAGTGAGACCAAAAAATCAGAAGAACAGATCAATGAAACCAGAATCTGGTTCTTGGAAAGAATTTTAAAAATTGATAAACACCTAGCCAGTATGATAAAAAAGGAAAAGGAAAGGACTCAAATACATAAAATCAAAAATGAAAGAGGGGAGATCACAACCAACACAGCAGAAATACAAACAATAATAAGAGAATATTATGAGCAATTATATGCCAATAAAATGGGCAATCTGGAAGAAAAGAACAAATTCCTAGAAACATATAAATTATCAAAACTGAAACAGGAAGAAATAGAAAATTTGAACAGACCTATAACCAGTAAATAAATCGAATTAGTAACCAAAATCTCCCAAAGAACAAGAGTCCAGGGCCCGGTGGCTTTCCAGGGGAATTCCATAAAACATTTAGAGAAGAGTTTACACCTATTGTCTTGAAACTGTTCCAAATACTAGAAATGAAAGACAAACTTCCAAACTCTTTGTATGAAGTCAGCATTACCTTGATTCTAAAACCAGACTAAGACACCTCTAAAAGGAGAACTATAGACCAATTTTCCTGATGAACATGGATGCAAAAATCGTCAACAAGATATTAGCAAACTGGATCCAACAATGCATTAAAAAAATTATTCACCACGACCAAGTGGGATTTATACCTGGGATGGAGGGCTGGTTCAATATCTGCAAAACAATCAATGTGATATATCACATCAATAAAAGAAAGGACAGAACCATATGATCCTCTCAATAGATGCAGAGAAAGCATTTGACAAAGTACAGCCCCCTTTCTTGATAAAAACCCTCAAGAAAGTAGGGCTAGAAGGAACACACTTCAAGATCATAAAAGCCATGTATGAGAGACCCAACACTAATATCATCCTTTATGTAGAAAAACTGAGAGCTTTCTCCCTAGGTCAGGAACAAGACAGGGATGCCCACTCTTGCCACTGTTATTCAACATAGTATTCAAAGTCTTAGCCTCACCAATCAGACAACACAAAGGAATAGAAGGCATCCAAGTCAGCCATAAGGAAGTCAAGCTTTCACTCTTTGCAGATTACATGATACTCTACATGGAAAACCCAAAAGATTCCACCAAAAAAACTGCTAGAACTGATCCAAGAATTTAGCAACGTTGCAGGATATAAAATCAATGTGCAGAAATCAGTTGCATTCCCATGCATCAACAATAAAGCAACAGAAAGAGAAATCAAGGAATTGATCTCATTTACAATTGCACCAAAGCTCATAAAATACCTAGAAATAAATATAACCAAAGAGGTGAAAATTCTCTACACTTTAAACTATAGAAAGCTTATGGAAAAAAATTGAAGATTACACACACACAAAAGGAAAAATATTCTGTCCTCTTGGATAGAAAGGACAAATATTGTTAAAATGTCAATATTTTCCAAATCAATCTACATATTCAATGCAATACCTATCAAAATAACACCAGCATCCTTCACAGACCTAGAACAAACAATTGTAAAATTTGTATGGAACCAGAAAAGACCCCAAATAGTCAGAATAATCTTGAAAAAAAAAAAACAACCAAAGCTGGAGGCATCATAATCCTGGACTTCATGCTGTATTACAAAGCTGTAATCATGAAGACAGTATGGTACTGGCACAAAAACAGACACTGAGATCAACGGAACACAGTAGAGAACCCAGAAATGATCCCACAAACATAAGGCCAACTAATTTTTGACACTGCAGGAAAGAATATCCAATGGAATAAAGACAGTCTCTTCAGCAAATGGTGCTGGGAAAACTGGAGAGCAACATGCAGAAAAAAACCTGGACCACTTTCTTACAGCATACACAGAATAAACTCAAAATGGATGAAAGATCTAAATTTAAGACAGGAAGCCATCAAAATCCTAGAAGAGAAAGCAAGCAGAAACCTCTTTGACCTTGGCCATGGAAAATTCTTACTCAACTCATCTTGAGAGTAAAGGGAAACCAAAGCAAAAATGAATTATGGGGACCTCATCAAAATGAAAACTTCTGCACAGTGAAGGAAACAATCAGCAAAACTAAATGATGACCGACAGAATGGGAGAAGATATTTGCAAATGACATATAAGATAAAGGACTAGTATCAAAAATACATGAAGAATGTATCAAACTTAACATCCAAAAAATAAATAGCCCAGTTAAGAAATGGGACAAAGACATGAATGGACCCTTCTCCAAAGAAGACATCCTGATGGTGAACAGACACATGAAAAAATGCTCAACATCACTTATCATCAGGGAAATACAAGTCAAAACCACTATGAGATACCACCTCACTCCTCTCAGGATGGCTAATATTAACAACTCAGGCAACAACGAATGTTGGTGAGGATGTGGAGAAAGAGAATCTCCTTTGTACTGCTGGTGGGAATGCAAACTGGGGCAGCCACTCTGGAAAACAGGATGGAGGTTCCTCAAAAAATTAAAAATATAACTACCCTATGACCCAGCAATAGCACTACTAGGTATTTATCTGAGGGATATAGGTGTGCTGTTTCAAAGGGAAATATGCACCCCAATGTTTATAGCAGTACTGTGGAGACCAGGCAGAGTATGGAAAGAGACCAAATGTTCATCGATAGATGAATGGATAAAGAAGATGTGGTATACATTGGAGTATTACTTGGACATCAAAAAGAGTGAAATCTTGCCATTTGTAACTACATGGGTGGAACAAGAGGGTATTATGCTAGGCAAATTTAGTCAGAGAAAGACAAATATTGTATGACTTCACTTACATGAAGACTTTAAGATATAAAACAGATGAACATAAGGGAAGAGAAGCAAAGATAATATAAAAACAGGGAGGGGGACAAAACATAAAGGACTCTTAAATACAGAGAACAGAGGGTTGCTGGTGGGGGTTATGGAGGGGAGGATGGGCTAAATGGGTAAGGGGCCTTAAGGAATCTTCTCCTGAAATCATTGTTGCACCATATGCAAGTTTGGATGTAAATTAAAAAATAAATACATTCTTTTAAAACATGAAAATAAGTAAATAAATTCTAAGATCACTATTATTAAATGGTGGTAACAATAGAAGAGTAAATGAAACAATAATAGCAATTATTAATAACCAATGCCAACCCTGTGGTGACAGGCAAAAAACAAAGTCCTTTTCATATCCTACAGGTTTTCATTTAGTTTTATTAAATTATTACAATAAATGACAAAAAACCTTCTTTTTCAAGTTAGTTATATTTTGACTCTGATAGCATTTGTATAATTTGTTTTTATCTCTAAGATTTTAGGAAAGTATTTTTTTAAATTTTATGATTACATATGATAGAAGCCATGATCTCTTCCAAGCTTTAAAACATTTATTCATGTATTCAATCATGTATTCATTCATTTAAGGTATATATTATCTAATACATATGTGTACTTACTGAGTGAGATAGTGGGTAAACAATCATAAATAAGGCAACTACAGATCCTGGTCTCAGCTGGCAACAATGCAGGGAAGAAAGAGATAAACAAATCCAGTAAATAAAATCTGATAAATAAAATATGATATAGAACAGTGCAGGTGTTATAAGAACAGGTAGGGAGGTGAGAGTCCTAATCTATTTTAAGACAGGATAGACTGTTTTGTTTATGTGACAGATGGAGTTGAAAGGAGAACAGAGTTTATAATCTGAAGACAAAAAAAAAAAAAGAAAAAAGAGAGAGAGAAAAGATACATGTTCCAGGGGAAGGTAGGTGCTTTGTTGTTTTATGCCAAGCAAGAAAAATGCTTACCCAATTCGCAAGGAGAGGATGTGCTGAAAAGGGAGCCATGAAAACAGACGAAGAAAAATGAGCACAACCAGAGAACTAAAGTAGATTTCTGAATTGAAAGGGGAGAGAGAAAAGCCTGAAGAAATACACAATATTTTTTTAGACAGTAGAAGATTTTGAAAGTCACCATTGGGGGACTTGGACTTTACATGGGGACAATGGATGGATAACCTCCAAAAGGTTTCCATATGGGAAGACAACATTTGAAGGCACATAGATTGGCTTCATGGAGAGTAAGACTGGGTGCAAAGAGACCAATTCAAATGCTGGGGTAGAGATCAAAGTGTGAAATGAAGAATGTAAAGGACTTAACAAATTGAACAACTATTTGAATGCAGTAGTGTGTGGACTTGGTCAGTGATATGCAGAAATCACCAAAAGGGAAATATGAAGGATAAATACCACATCTCATATCTCGGGACACTTAATCAATTGTGTTACCTTTACTGACATGAGCAACATTGACAGTAAAATATGTTTCACAGGAAGTATGTTTACATCATGATCTGATGAAAATAGTTTAAGAAATTTATGATTGTAGGGAAAACAGGGCAGTAATTATAGAAAATGATTTCAGAGAAACTTCATTTTTTTAAGATGGGGAAGATTTGGGTTTGTTTCAATGTTGATGGGGGAAAAAAAACAGTGGAGTACAGAGATGTTAAAGAGGAGAAGAAAAAGAATAGAAGTCAGACCAGAGGTATATGGATTAGTTTTTTTTTTTTTTTAAACAAAAACAAAAACAAAGTCCAGGGATTTAGGAATTTCCCTCCTGAAGTTTTTGCTTTCTTTATCAAGTTGAAGAAAGATAATCTTATCAGGGTCAGACAGCAAGGGAAAATGAAAAAATGGAAATTTTAAGAAAGAAGAAATTGCATAAAATGGTAGTAAGAGGAACAGAAATATAATGTTTACCAGGGAAATATCATAAGACTGTAAGGCCAGGTTGAAATCCCAGTTGAGCATAATTACCATGAATATTATTATTTTTTAAGTAATTTATTGGTAAATCAGTTTCCATACAACACCCAGTTCTCTTCCCCACAAGTGCCCTCCTCCATCATCACCACCTCTTTTCCCCCCTCCCCCTTCAACCCTCAGTTCATTTTCAGTATTCAATAGTCTCTCAAGTTTTGCATCCCTCCCTCTCCCCAACTCTCTATCCCTCGTCCCCTCCCCCTGGTCCTCCATTAGGTTTTCCTGTTCTCCTGTTAGACCTATGAGTGCAAACATAGTGACATCAGTTTGTGTTGTATGATTGTGTGGCTTAGTCTAGTAATCTGCAGAAGCTGGGGACAGGAGTGGGTAAGAATCAGATGAGCTCATCCATAGCTGAGATTTTATTGGGAAAATGAAACAAAAAAGACCTTTCTTAAGAGCATTCGAGCTACTCATCCAAGGGGGGTTGGAGTTCTTAGCTATTCATTCTTATTCACATAGAAGGTACATACAATCAGGAACACACTGAAAGGGAGAAAGGAGAGTCATGGACTGATGTATTGAAAAGCTTTAAGAAATGGGTTTACTAAGGGGCTTGGTTAAGTGTCCAACTCTTGATTTTGGCTCAGGTCATGACCTCGTGGTTTGTGAGTTTGAACCCTGCATTGCACTCTGTGCTGACATTGTGGAGCCTGGTTGGAACTCTCTCTCTCTGTCTGTCTCTCTCTCTCTCTCATCCCCTCCCTCCCTCCCTCTCTTCCCCTCTCTGGATTGTATATGTGCATGTACTCTCTCTCTCTCTCTCAAAATAAATAAGCATTAAAAAGAAAGAAATGGGTTCATTGAGAATGATAAAGCAAGTGATATTTAAGGGTTGAAATTCATGATTAGATAAGAGAAGTCTGAAATTTTATTTCATAGGTGGTACATTTCCAAATGATAAGGCATTCAGGATGTATCCATGAGAGCGGCTGGAGTGGATTACATACACGATAATGGACAAGTTAGCAAAGAAACCAAGATGCTGGAGGAATTGCCTTCATGCATCCTAACATCACTCAGATTCATGGCGGGGCTAGGGTAAAGGGAGATTATGAACCAAGTGTCACCATCTTTGTTACTGAGGGGGAGGTGGAGGGGAGTGGGGAGAGCACAAAGGCAAAAGTCAGCAAACAGAAACCACTAAGAAGCAGCCATTTTTATAATGAATGGGGATTGGATCATCTAAAGTAGTATGTCGCACAGATTTCACCCAATATTCGTTGGGGGAGAGGAAGACAAGCATGGAGAGGGAGAAAGAGCATCTTCCTCTTGATGGTGCAGCCGAGGAACTGGCGCCTCCAGATGAAGTTATGTTTCAATTAAGGCCAAGAGATGTTCAATTGTTTACAGAAAAGGATACTTTCTTGATTATGGACAAGAGTTATAGATGGCAGAATAGAAAGGAAAGGCGAAGTGAAAAGCTGGGTCAGGAAAGAGCGCTGTATTTTTCCAGCTTTATAAAGTCAGTTCTTTTTACAAGCCAAAGAGAGATCAATGGCTTTTAAATTTGCCAGATTAACTGGATCCAGAATTTGATGATTTGAGAGGATCTGGCAAAATGATCTTGATTCTTCTATATTTCAAAGTATCTAAGTTTCTCTATATGACGTGGATGCATGCAAAATGCCATGCTCTTTAGAACCTCCCCGATTTAGATTTATACATTGTCCATTCAGAATCATTTGAGAAAGTATTAGGCAAAATACGCAGTTTGTCTTTGAATTTCCAAATTCTGGCAGGGGCCGCCACCCTCCATCCCCAGAACCCACTCCGTACTTTCATGGACTTGCTGCTACAGAGAAAGACATTTAAGAAAGATTCTGATAACTGTCTCTTGTGCAGCAGTATGAATGCATGTCAAGTGGTGATTTTGCCACTGTTTTAATTACTAAAATAGAACACCACATTTTGATCTCTGTTACAACAAGTTTCCCCATTATACTCATTTGCAAAAATTTATTATCAAGAACAAAGTTCACGTATTAAAAAGGAACTCTTTACATAGATATATCCTGTACATTGATACACATTGTGTTGATAAATTTGACTCTTTTTCTTGCATCTTCTTTGTTTCCTATTCACTTTTTGCCCTTTTCATCTTCTTTCCAGATTTATTACTTTCTTTTCTCTATCTAGGTACTAGAAAGTTCTGGGGCACATTTACAGTCACCATTACATGTTTACCAACTATATTTAATCTATATTTTCTAACACCATAAAGAATCATTATTATAAATCTATAATCTCTTTCCCTAAAAGAAAAAAAAGGCTCAACAAACTTGCTGAATCCTATCAAGTCCCCAGTACCGTGTTTGTTAACATCCTACATATTCTCAAATTGGAGATCACTTTTATGAGTCTTAATTCTAAGATCATTTCTACTTTCTTAAAATTATATTTCCTCTACAAATACATTATTCTGGATACAAATTTAACTACTCTTAAAAATGTATCTATCACTGGACTAAACTATAGACAATCCTTCGTATCTTAGAAGCTTTCTACATGCCACTCCTTATTCACATTTCTCTCCTTGAGACCAAACATGTAACCAATACTCTGAATTCTAGGATAACCATTCCACTGATTTTTTAAATGATTTAGTCAATGAATGTATTTGCAAACAATATATTGTCCAATTTGGCCTGCTTTTTAATACTATATAAATGGAATTATACCCTAGATATATATTCATGGGCAACTTGCTTCTTTCATTTAATGTTATATTTTTCAGACGAAACACAGTTGATGTATTTAGTTAGCCATGACTCTTTCATTGAAAGTTTCACGGATCCAAAGTGTTCCACTGTATAAATAAGCCACAGTGAATTCACCATTCTTCTTTTATTTAATATATTTTTACCAACCATGCCACAATAATACCATCACATTTTACCATTACTGTGATATTCTATTTTTACCATATATATATTATCAGCTTCTTTCATGTAATATTATATTTTTAAAGCAAATTTTCCATTTTATTGTGGGATTGCTTCCAGTTTGGGGCACTTGTGAGCAATTTATCTATAAACATATTTGTACATGTCTTCTGGTAAAACCTGTGTAAACTAAATAGGTCAGTGCTAAGCCATCTTTCAGTAAAGTAGTACCTATTCACACCCCCCTAGAAATTACTCAGTTTCTTCTGTTCCTATTGTCTATGGAATTATACACTTTCACACTGCATATTTTTTCAAACTAGTTGGTGTAAAATGCAATCTTGTTAAAATATGCATCTCCCCAACTCCATATAAATTTGAATATTTAAAAAATATTCTCCTACTGGGTTTTCTTATTGATTCATAGGGCTTAAAACATACTTCTACATTTTAAAAATACTTTTTCATAATTTGTTTTATTTTTATACCTTCCTAGTTGTGTCATTTAATAAACAGAAGTTCTTAATTTTACTGTTCATATTGAACCATTCTATCCTTTATGGTTTATACTTTTTATATTTTGTTTAAGGAATCATTTCCTACCTGTAAGATTACAAAATTAATTTCTTGTAGAAAAGGTTAAGAGGTTTGCCTTTACATTTAGGCCTTTAATATACTTAAATCTGCCAGGTTTTCTCCACATTATCCAAATGCCCCAGCAAAATCTATTGTACAGTGTCCACAATGCCTGCTCCGTCATAAATCAAATGCAAGCGTATCTGCATTAGTCTATTTCTGAGTCCTCCATCCTGTTCTATTCATTTTTCTGTGCCAGTAAAATGCCACATTCTTTATTTACTCTAGATCCATAAGAAACTTTTTTATCTGGTCGGGCAAATGTCCTCATTTGTTTTCATTCATTTCTAATATTTGTTTTCATTCATTTCTTATATAATCTTGGATTTGTATGTGTGTGATTTCATAGAAATTTAAGAATAAGCTTGCTAAGTGTCCCAAGGAAAACCCTGCTGAGATTTTGATTTGTTTACTTTCTATCTAGAATGCAATTTGGAGAGAAATGACATTTTTACAGTACTTAGTCTTCCAATTTAAAACTGTGGTATACACTATATGTTAAGTAACTTGGATTTAAATTTTTAAAAATCAACAAAAAATAAAATTGTGACTTTTTTTTTTTGCCATTTACCTAGGACTTCAAATTATTTCAATAAAGTTTTACAATGATTTCACTAATGGTTATGCACAGTGGTTTAGTTCTTGATGCTTTTGAAAATGTTATTTTAAAAACTGTACAGAGGTATTCAGATTACATTGCTGTATTTATTTGTCCATACTGGTTTTACATCAATCAGCATACTTACTAAACTTTTGTTATAGATTCTGTTTATATTTATCTGTAGTTTCTTATATACTTTGTAGGAATATAATGATGTCATAGAGACGATAACAGATGAAAATTTGCATTCATGGTATTTCTTTATATTGCTTTACTGTAGGAAATACATCCTGAAGTATAATGTTGAGTAGGATTTATGTTAGTGGTCATCTTGTCTTGTTTCAGATCTTAAAAGAATTCTTTCAAAGTTTCACAATTAAATGAGGTGTCCACTACAGGGATTTTAGTAGATATTCTTTATTAAAGTAAAAAGTTTATTTCTATTGCTAGTTTTGAAATATCCTTAAATTTAGAAATGGCTATGTAATTTTATCAAATGCCATTTATGAATCTAATACAATAACACATACAATTTTTCTATCTTGATCTTAGTGTGAAAAATCACACTCAATTTTCTAAAGTTAAGAGAAAAATTTCACTTCTCAGATTTATTAGATTTCCTTCATTAACATTTAGTTTACATTGTTTGCTTCTATGTTCACGAGGGAGGGGAGATTAACCTATAACCTATAATCTCCTTTTGTCCTTGTGAGATTTTGTGTCAGGTTTTTACTTGCCTTATAAAGTGAGTAGGAGATTGTTCTTTATTTTTCTGTACTTGGACATGGTTTGTAATTCATTGGAATTAAGTGTTCCTAAGCTTTGGGTAGAATTTGCCAATCAAGTCATATGTGACTGGAGTTTTCACAGTATGGAGATTTTAAATTACTGTTTCAAATTCCTTGAAAATGTAAAAATCTTTTCTTCTCTTGTTCTTTTTTTAATATATATAGTTTAAAGCTTATTCATATATTTTTGAGAGAGATAGAGCACAAGATGGAGAGGGGCAGAGGAAGAGAAAGAGAGAGAGAGAAAAAAAATCCCAAGGAGGCTTCAACTGTCAACACAGAGCCTAACGTGGGCCTCGAACCCATGAACCACAAGATCACCACCTGAACCAAAATCAAGAGTTGGCCCCTTAACCAACAGAGCTATTCAGGAACCCCTCTTTTTTGTTCCTTTTAATAGGTTGTATAATTTTAGCATTTAAAATTTTGTTAAAATTTTTAGTATTATTGGCAAAAAGCTATTTTGAAATTCACTCCTACCATCTAATCAATGTTTGTAGCATTGATAGTTGTATTCCCATTTTCATAGGATTGTTTATGTGTCCCTCCTCTCATTTGTAAATTAACCGGGCAAACTGGAGTTTTGTCAATTTAACTTTCCTTTTCAAAGAATTAACCTTTGTTTCTGTATATGCCCTATTGTGTGCTTATTTTCTAGTTGACAAGTTTCTTCTCATATCTTTATTATTTCTAGCTTCTGATTTATAGGAATTTGCTTAAAAATGTATGTCTTTAAGATGGATAATTAATTGATTCACTCATTGTTAGCCTTTCTTCTTTTCTAATATAAACATTATGAAAATGAATTGGCCTATGTATTCTGTTTTAACTGTTTTCCATGAGTTTTTTTAAAAAATATAATTCACTGGGGCACCTGGGTGGCTCAGTCCCTTGAGCATCCGACTTCAGCTCAGGTCATGATCTTACAGCTTGTGGGTTCGAGCCCTGCATCGGGCTTTGTGCTGGCAGCTCAGAGCCTGGATCCTGCTTCCAATTCTGTGTCTCCCTCTCTCTCTTGCCCTCCCCTGCTCATGATCTGTCTCTCTTTGTCTCTCAAAAATAAATAAAAATGTTTAAAAAATTAAAAATATAATTCATCTTTATTACTGTTCAGTTTTAAATAGTTTCAACAATAGCCAAATTATGAAAAGAGGCTAAATGTCCATCAACTGATGAATGGATAAAGAAGATGTGGTTTGTATACACAATGGAATACTACTGGGCAATGAGAAAGAATGAAATCAATCCAGTTGCAGCAACATGGATGGAAGTATAAGGCATTACGCTGAGTGAAATAAGCCAGTCAGAGAAGGACAGATAGCATATGTTTTTTCTAATATGTGGGTCTTGAGAAACTTAAGAGAAGACGATGGGGGAAGGGAAGGGGAACAAATAGTTACAAACAGAAAGGGAGGGAGGCAAACCATCAGAGACTCTTAAATACAGAGAACGAACTGTGGGTTAATGGGGTTGGCAATAGGGGAAAATGGGTGATGGGAATGGAGGAGGGCACTTGCTGGCATCAGTACTGGGTAGTGCATGTAAGCAATAAACCATGGGAATCTACTCCAAAAACCAACTTCACACACTTTTATGTCAGCCAATTTGAAAATAAATGATATTAAAATAACTAAATAATAAATATAAATTGTTTCTAGATTCTTTCATAAAATTTTCCTGGATATATATGTTCTCCAGAAATAAAATTCTTAACTTCCATATATTTAAAACTTTCTTAAGCATAATTTTTTAAAATTAATTTTCTTAAGTTTATTTATTTTGAGAGAGAGAGAGAGAAAGAGGGATCATGGAGGAGAGGCAAAGAAAGAGGGAGAGAGAAAGAATCCCAAGCAGCCTCCACGATGTCAGCACAGGACCCAGTGCGGGACTCAATCTCACCAACCATTAGATCATGACCTGAGCCAAAACCAAGAGTTGGACACTTAACTGACATCCAGGCATCCTGACACAAATTTTTTAAAGGGTATCTAAAAAAATGTTTATCTATTTTTGAGAGAGAGAGAGAGAGAGAGAGAGAGAGAGAGAGAGAGAGAGAGAGAGAGAATCCCTAAGTGGAGGAGGAGCAGAGAGAGAGAAGGGGATGGAGAATCCCAAGCAGGTTCCATACTGCCAGCAGACAATCCACTGTGGGGCTTGAACTCATGAACCTATGGAGATTATGATCTGAGCCAAAGTCAGACACTTAACTGACTGAGCCACCCAGGTGCCCCTCCTAGACATAATTTTTGGTAGTGATTTCTAGATTAATGGCACTGTAGAAAGTATGTGAAATTAGTCCTTTATAATTTTATAAGGCTTATTTTACATCCCACTGGAAATACATTTAGGTTCACTTAATCCCTTATTTCACAGTCAGTTTTTGTTAACATTCCACATGTGTTTGAAAAGAATGTGTATATGTGCACTTTTCAATTGCTGGGAGTAGTAGCTCTAAGTTTTTTATTGCTCTTTTATCTTTTGGATCTCCATTGTTTTCTTTTTTGTGGATTTCAAGTTTTTATTTAAATTTTAGTCAGTTGACATATAAGGTAAATTTGGTTTCAGGTGTAGAATTAATGATTCATCACTTACATATAAAACTCAGTGCTTATCACAGGTGCCCTCCTTTTCTCGAATCTCCATACTGTTCTCTTTTTAAATTATGAGGATTATTCTTACTCTGGGATGTACTACATGGACTGTATAGGATTGGCTAGATATTACTGTGGCTCAACACACACAAACACTGTTTATTTCTTGCTCATCTGACACCATTCAGGAATCTCCTCTTATCCCTAGAGGCACTGTCCTCATCTACTGTCCCCGTGGTCTCCAGGCCCATCCTGCATGAACTTTTCTTTTTCTATACCTTCTTCTTCCCCATCTGAAGGAAGACCAGGACTGTGTCTCCTTGTGGGTTGAGAAGTTTTATTCACCCATGTCCTGTGCAGGATGATTTGGGACCGAAAGGTAGTTTTAGGTCTTAAAAAGCAATTGTCTCTTTTGGTTCAGGATGGTGGTTGTTTTGACAATAAAATATTATTAAAAACATGGTTGACTTCTTATGTATTTGATTCCAGCCAGTTCCATGTGTCAAACAGAGTGCTCCATTGTTTCCTAGGCATGTTTGTTCGATTCACAATGGTTCTCTGCCCTCCTACCCTATGTCTTCTCTTGCTCCAACTCTTTATATATTGGCTATGGTTTCTTTGGGTCTTTGGGGCTTCGGTGGAAAGTTCACATGTGAATTCTCTATTCACTGGTCTGTCTTATCCGATTGAGTGGCTCAGGTCATGATCTCACAGCTCATGAGCCACAGCCCTGCATCAGGCTCTGTACTGGCAGAACAGAGCCTGCTTGGGACTCTTCCTCTATCTTCTGCTCTCTCTGCCTCTCCCCTTATCGCTCTCTCTCCTTCTCAAAATAAGTAAACATTTTTTAAAAAGGAGGTACCGAATACAATGGCCTAAATGCTTTTCATCATCCAAGACAGGCAAAAACAAAACTTCAACAAATAATTGTTAACTAATCATCACACACTTATTTATTTAAACTTTATTTAAAATTTCCTTTCTAAAAGTCTATGTTTTAGTATTTTTCTAAGAAAATGGCAATATTGAGAAATAATATAGTTTGTCAATATCACGGCATTTTGAAGAACTTTTTCCTGTTTATGGACGACATGCAATGTAACTAATTTGGTTAAAATCCACTCCAGATGACTGAGATATGTGTTACAATGGGATGAAAAGGTTTTATATGAACGCTGCCCCAAAGTGAATTCTCTGTCACTCTCCTAATTAGCACTGATATTTCAATTTACTTCAATCTTAAGAGCCTTCCAAACACCTCAGCCCTCTGTACAGAAAAGCCAAATAATATTTCAAAGGTTTTCATCTCCTAGTAGATACAAAATGAAAAACATGTGACTTCATACCATCATTAACAATGTGGAATTAACTGGGAAAATGTAGGAATAACACTAGGATAAGAGTTTTACTCCGCCTTTCATGCCACACGTTCACGTTCAGTTGTAAACAAATACACAAATGCAAACACAACTGATCATAAGTGACGGGTTAATGGTTCATCACAGGAGACATCACAACTTCCTAAGAAAAACCAGTCACTTTCAAGTCATTGGGCAGAATTCTAGTCTCCAGGAAATACATAGAAGATAAATAGTTATGTGTATAAAAATGAAATGTTTTTACTCAAAATAAGGATTTTCCAGTAGGAGAAAAGCAAAAGTTTGCTTCCTGATTGGTCCCTGGGCTCACTGGCTGCAGTACTGAAAGGCACATTTTCTGGGTTTAAATCCTCCAGAAGTCATCCCTATTCTTGTTAAGACTCAGATGGACACAGAATGAGGGGTACCACAGAGGTAGGGCTCACATACCCACACATGTGCTAGTCATCTGTTTTATCTCCCAAAACAAGAACAAGCAAACCAATTTTTAGGTTAAAATTTGCATCTCCTAAAGAGAGACAGTAAATATAGAGTTAAAAAGAAAAAAAAAACCCTATTTCTCTGTTTTATTGAACTTTTTATACTTTTGGCTGTGCATTGTCATAAACATCAATTTCATGTCTGGATTCTAGTCAAGAATAACACCCCCCCCCCATTTGACACAAGTTTCTTCAGAAGACCTAAGGAAGATGAACACTAAAGTGATATATAGAAGCTGTGACTTTTCAGCAACACTGAATTGGATCTTTTCATCATCTTGTTTCTAATAATAGGCATGAGGAAAACATTGGTGATCATTTGTAGAAGAAGAGATTTTCCTTTTTTAAAAATGTTTATTTTTGAGAGAGACAGAGAGCATGAGTGGGAAGGGGCAGAGAGAGAAAGGGGGGCAAAGAAACTGAAGCAGGCTCCAGGCCCTGAGCCATCAGCACAGAGCCTGAAGTGGGGCTTGAATCCACAAACCTCAAGATCATGACCTGAGTCAAATTCAGATGCTCAACCAACAGCCACCCAGGCACCCCGAGATTTTCCTTTTATCTACCTTCATGCACAGACAGTTTAGCGGGACAGAGAACAAGTTTCAGTCATAGCATATAAACTCATGCCTTTTTCTCCCACTTAAATTATGTCTAGTTTTTTTTTTAGGTGGAGATCAAGAAATACTGAAAAAACAAAACAGGATATTGAATGATAATTTCTTTCATATGTGTGTTTGTGTGCATGGGTGTTTCTTGCATACCACAATCTGGGGTCTCGTCTCAGTTACATGTTTCAAGTGATTTTGAGATTCATTTATAGAAACATTAGTACTAAATGTGTTGACCTTCTATGATATCACATCATTAGTCTCAAGGTATGTTTGCTTCCTGGGGTGATTTGTGGTTTAGAGTCCAAACGCTGTGGATAAAAACTGTGTTTCACTGAATAGCATGTATAGTTACCAGAAGTCCAAACATCACCATAGTTTTCCCAGCTGTACACTATAGTAACTAGCGATACGCGATATACTAAAAGGTGTTCTATAATCCTAAAATTGAAAATGAAAAACCCAGCTGCTGTCAGTTCAATGTTTAGTGTCAGACAGTTAACATTTCTTTGGCATCTGAGTCTGTTCTAACTATTCATTCCTTGGTTCTCTACTCAGCAAAATTGATTTTTTCTTTGCACTCCATAAGAATTAGAGCTACCCATGTTGATGACTTTCCTATAGTTTATTTTCAAGAGAAACAAGCTAATGAAATCTATTTCATTGACTTAAGGTTGACGGAAAGTGCTGGAAAAGGCCATGGCTGACCGTGTTGATTTATTTTTAACTCCAGCAAGTGGTTGCTTTTTGTTCCAAATAGATATCTGGGAGGAAAATGAACTCAGCCCCCTCACTTATAAAATTCTTGGGCTCGAGGTGAAGCTATCTCAGACAAATTAATAGATCCCGTCACAGATGTTGTTCTGTATTTCCCTAAAGAAAAACACGGAACATTCCAGAATTGTTAGACAGCAATCTGAAAAATGATGCCCATGAGTTCAAGGCCATTATTTCCTTCCCTCTACATATTAAAAATTTTTGTTTTCTATTTTACTACCAAGGACTAGCCATCTCAGAAAAGTACCTATGTCTTCAAAGCTCAGCAAAAAAATTTTTTTAAATCAAAAAGTTTTGAGGGGTACCTACATGGCTCAGTTGGTTAAATATCTGACTTTAGCTTAAGTCATGATCTCACAGTTTGTGAGTTCAAGCCCCACATCAGGCTCTGTGCTGACAGCTCTGTGTCTCCCTCTCACTCTGCCCCTCCCTTACTTATGCTCTGTCTCTCTCTGTCTCAAGAATAAATAAAGATTAAAAATCAAAAAGTTTTCACAGATAAGCACATGTTGGTCAGAGATGAGTAACATCATAATTTTACAAGGCTTTAGGAGTGTCCATTACCTTAAGAGTTACGTACGTGTGGTGCTGGAAGAAGAAAAAAGATGAATTTACAGTGGCCAATCAGCAAAGTTAGGCTGATTTACTTGGTCCTATGTACCCAAACACAAAGATACACCATATCTTTGGCGGTAAGGTAGCAAAGATTACTTAAGAATGATGTGCAGCCGGCAGTTGTACAAATGTTTGGATAGATGGGAACAGAATGGGAAGAGTTTGGGAAGAAGAACTGAGGGATGGAGTGGTCCAGAAGAAGACTGAGACTGTGCAAGGCCAAGAAAGGAAATAAATGGGAAGATCCCAACAAGTTGGAATGGAGGGAAGTTGTGGTTGGTAAGAGTTGTCAATTCACTGGGTCAATTTACTGCCTTCACGTTGTGAAAAGGCTGCCATGGTGTTTAGAAAACTGTCGTTTTATTCTGGTGAAACTAAAGAGGCATTTAAGACTTTTGAAATGGCAGTGTGCTGTGTGAGACAGTATTTAGGAAATGTAGAGTCCGCAAGGAGGCTCACAAAGTGATTGCTCATAGTGTCCATCAAAACGCATCACTCTGCCACCAAAAACCCTCCAGTACTTTCTATCTCAATTAGAATCAATGCTTAACTCCTCATAAATCTACGAGGCTGCTCCTTGCTTGTCTTCAAACTCATGCGTCACTCTGCCCCTCAGTCATTTTGCTCCTGTTCCCTTTCTCTCTCTCCATTTCTAGATGGCCAAGCTTATTCTGACCTCTTGCCCTTCTCTTTGCTTCCCATGACTAGGAAAGCCCTTCCCCATATCTGTGCTTGGTCAATTTTGTCCCAACATTCAGGGTTCATCTCAAATTGCTTCCTGTTCAGGGAGAATTCTCATGACCACGTGATCTAACTTTGTCTGCCTCACCACCAGTCATTCTCGGCCATGTCACCCTGCATGCACTCATGATGACCTAAGACTTTATATTTATTTACTTCTTTGTTGGTAGTCCATGTCTTCTAGATGGGCTGTAAGGCCCATAAAACATGGGAGTTGTGTCTGTCTTGGTTCATTGCTTTGTCCCTAGCGCCTAGGACAGTGGCTGGGACACATACTCAGTGAGTATGGGTACAGTTCATCATCACTGCATGGGAACAGGGTGAGATTGTAATTCAAGGCTGAAAGTTCTCCAAGCAATAGCAAGCAGTGCCTAAATATGGAGCTCAAGCACTGCAGATCCACATAGTCTACACTGACAGTGCCCACAGTACTGTAATAAAGTATTTGATGATGGAGATATCGTGACCCAGCTTCACAGCAGGCAAACAAATGCAGAAAATGGTCTTATTGTTTACAGGTCCCTTTGAGAGAAAATGGGATGGATTCAGAAGGCATTATGATTTGTTATAAAAGTCACTGCTATGGAAAGATGCATCCATGAACAATTATACTGTCTCAAACTATAAAATTAATACTGTAGTTGTCACTTGTCTATGGGCAGCTTGGCATGAATATGCTCTTTTATTGATTCCCTAAATTAGTTATAATTTTTTATTAACTGCTAATGAGACTCCTTTTTTATATTTTAAATATTAATGCTACTAAACTAGGGCTATTTCTTAAACATTTTAAAAAGAATTTGAAAGCACTCCCAAGCCATAAGCATTTCCACATGATATAAATCAGAAAACAAAATAAAACCAAAATACGCTTGCTGATATTGACTGAAATCACATAAACTCAAACTCCACATATGCTCTTAAACTTGTTTTAATTGAACTATATTGGGTCATGAAGGGTACATAAAAATCAATGATGAACTAATGAAGAATCAGTTTTTCAAATTATTTTTTGAGAGAGAGAGAGAGAGAGAGAGAGAGAGAGAGAGAAAGAGAGAGAGAGAGAGAAAGAGAGAGAGAGAGAATGCCAAGCAGACTCCACGCTGTCAGAACAGAGCCTGACATGGGGCTCTATCTCATGAGCCTGAGATCATGACCTGAGCCAAAACAAGGAATCAGATACTCAACAGACTTGGGCACCCATTGCCTCAGTTTTTCAAATTTTTAACGGGATTAGTTGTAAGCTTATTTTCAAATATTTGAGGTTACATAATAAATTTGCTAAATTATCTGTTCTTTATAGCCCAGGTATCTAAGTGTTTACAAAATCGAAATGTACTTTTGAATATGACAGCATGTAATTTTAGATAAAAATGTGCCAGGTTTTAATTAGAAATTGGAATATAATAAAAATACAACCAGAATACAGTAAGAGTACATCTCGAGGCATCTGGATGGCTCAGTCATTTGAACGTCAGACTCTAGATTTCAGCTTAGGTCATGATCTCATGGCTCATAGGATCAAGTCCCATGTCATAAGCAAGATGTCTGCTAGGGATTCATTATCTCTCTCTCTCTCTCTCTCAAAATAAATAAATAAAAATAAACAAACAAATAAATAAATAAACTTAAGAAGAAAGAATGCAACACTCAATGTATTATATTCTTTCGCAATATCAACACACTTGGATACAGAGATCCGTGTCCAGTCTGCTACTCTACAGGCAAATACAGTTTAGAGGGCAGGTCTGGTTGCTGGGCTGCAGAGAGACACATCTCTATTGACAGCAGATGTTACCCAACGCCTCCAACAAGAATGGCACAGTGGAGATCAGTGGTTTGCAAAGTGTATGTTAAAACCCCTTAAAAACACTCCAGGCAGTATGGAAACTGATCTAAAATCTAAAGTAAGATAGTTTGATTTCGTGTGAGATTCTCTGGCAGCAGAAAGGGGGGAAAAAAGAGAGAGGGAGGAAGAGCGGGAAAATCATTTATTTTGAGGTACAAATCTCTGGAAACTCACTGCTAATAGCTTGCGGGCAGCTGGATGAACAAAGAATGACTGCAGCCACAAATGCCAACTCGAATGAGATGTGGCTTAGCTCGATCCCTTAGCTTCCAACCACAGAGAGGCCACCCACAAGCACCAGCCAGACAGACAGAGGGAAAGGGAAAAAAGGAAAAAAAATCCTAGAAAACCTTACAAAGAAAAGGCTGTATATGATACTCTGGCTTCGTCCCTATTTCTCTCAATACCTACACCAAGAGTGTTCAGTGTAAGTAAACGTCAGCAGATTTCTCGTGCCGCAGGATAAATGGAAGGACTGCGTGTCCAAATAGCTTAGTCTGGAGAAGTTTTTTTTTTTTTTTTAAATGTCTCTTTATTTTTGAGAGAGAGAGAGGAAGAGAGAGTGCATGCTAGCGGGGGCCAGGAGAGCGAGGGGGACAGAGGATCCAAAGCGGCTCTGTGCTGACAGCACACGATTTGTGAGATCATGATCTGAGCCGAAGTGGGACGCTTAACCGACTGAGCCACCCAGGCGCCCTGGAGCTGCTCCGTGGAAATACATGGGAGCAGTTGTGGGCAACAGTTTTAGTCTTTGATGTGATTCAAAAGAAAAACTAAGAAAAACACAGATTCAATCTGTATCAATGTGAAACATGCATAAGTCAGAATTAGCACGGTACAAAAGCAAGCCAGGACCCTCAGGGAAGGCCTTCTTTGAGTGAAAACATGCCAGGTCATATCACTTAACCTGGGAGCAGCTGCTGCGGGTGGCCCCAGTGCCTTTGTTCTGACTCTGCAGAGGATGGCATCCATCCGCACATTCCTTATGTGTACGCCGGCGTCCAAAAGAAGTCAGGGAAGTAACAGGAGGGCAGAGCCCAGAGTGTCAGGAACGTCTGGCTCACACTGAGGTTTTCGTGCCTGGTTGGCTTTTGGTTTGGCTCCTTCGGCTCTCAGCTCTGGAGGGAAAAGGCCCAGGCCCCGCAGTACTATATCTCAACTATTTGTTGTAAAATAATTTTGCAAGGGAGAAAGTGATCTTTATAAAGAAGGAGGGAATGCCATAGAGCCTTTAATGCTGTTCCATTACTGCCACGTGGTACATTACCCTCCAAGTATTAGTTGGCTAGAAAAAAATTCTGCAGGGAAACTAAACTCATTTAGTTCGGGGAGAGATTTCAAATAGGTCAGTAAAGTTCTGGGCATCATTCAATTTTCTAATGACAATATGTATATATAAATATGCTTATATATGTATATATAAATATGTTCATACATAATGTAGAATGTCATTTATTTACTTTTTTTTTTTAGAGAGAGAATGCAAGTAGTGGAGAGAAACAGAGGGAGAGAGGGAAAGGAAAAAGGAGAAGGAAGAGGGAGGGAAGAAGCCGGAGGGGGAGGGGGAGGGGGAGGGGGAAGAGAGAGAGAGAGAGAGAGAGAGAGAGAGAGAGAATCTTAAGCAGGCTCCAAGTTCAGGGCAGAGCCTAATGTGGGCTGGATCCCATGATCTGAGCCAAAATTGAGTCGGATGCTCAACCCACCGAATCACCCAGGCACCCCCCAGAATGTCATTTAAATGTATTTCTTGTATGACAGCATGTTGAATATTCTGGTAAATCCAAGAAAAGGGAGATAAAAAGGAAAACATCAATATGATGTCATATATAACATTTTACTATATGTGATAACTAGCCCAACTGGTCATAAAAATCCCCTAAGTTCAAGTAAGATACATTAATACTAAAATGATCAGGGTGCCACCAAAGGTTTGGTGGCTTCTCAGTCCCACCCAAAATGGCTGCTCTCTATCATGAAGTAATAACTGTTTCGTAGATCATTAATTCCATTCCAACTATACTGAGATGGAAATTGGAGCACGAAAAATGAGGCTATTTGCTCATATACCTGAAAGCAACAGCCCTGCCCACATGCTGTACACATTTGTGCAGTCCACACCCTGAACTAGCGCACCAGGCTCCACCGGGGAGCAGGACCCACACCAGCCAGGCCTCTCTGCTCATGCCTTGTGGAACCGCTTTGTTCAGATGTATCCCGCACATTTTGCCCGGTGGTGGTCAGCAGTGGTCCAGAATTTAGGTTGTAATGTTATATCCATGTTTTAAGAAACTGTTCAGGGCACCTGAGCACCTCAGTCTGTTGAACATCTGACTTCAGCTTAATTCATAATCTCACTGTCTGTGAGTTCGAGCCCACGTTGGACTCTGTGCTGACAGCGCGGAGCCTGCTTGGGATTCTGTCTCCCTCTCTCTCTGCCCCTCTCCCACTCATGTTTTCTCTCTCTCTCACACACAGCCCATTTAGGAACTAGAGAAAATTTTTAAAAAGTTAGCTATATTTCAGAATTTTTAGAGGTAGTTTTTTACATACAGAGAACATAAATAAATAGAAGTAATTCTATTGTTTAGTCATTTTAAACTTTTCTACTTTTATTCCTTATATTTATTTTCAGAATTAATGAATACTTTTGTATACCCCAATGAATGTTTTTGTTACAGCATGGTATAAGATTTTAAAAAATGCAAGCAGTGACTGATCATTAAAAAAAATTTGGGAGGCGTCTATGGTGACTCAGTAGGTTGAGCGTCTGACTTCAGCTCAGGTCATGATCTCACAGTACATGGGTTCGAGCCCCGCATCAGGCTCTGTGCTCAGCACCTAAAGCCTGCTTCAGATTCTGTGTCTCCCTCTCTCTGACCCTCCTCTGCTCATGCTGTCTCTCTCTTTCAAAAATAAACACTAAAAGCATTAAAAAACATCTTTAACAAATCTTTAAATGTGGCTTTAAGTTTGAGTTTCTTAAGGAAAAACTACAAAATCTTTATATATATAAAACTGCTATGTTTATAAATGATAATTCCTTTATATAGTTTTAGTTGAAATTTATTTTGGAGGAGAGATGTAGATATTTGAAAAATTACTGATCATCCTGAATTTCATATTGACATCTATGACGTAGAAGAAAAACTAAAAATTATCAATAAGTTAAAAAACAAGGAATAGATATTTTTGTATTAAAAAATCATGCCATAAAATTTCAGCCAGAGAAACCCTTGGCAGGGTTCACTGCAGAATGGACTGTAGGGAAATTGAATTGACACCACAAATATGTTTACAGGGTATTATTTTGTTCCAATGTTACATAAATTCTGCAAATCTAAAACAGAAAGTTTATGTAACAGATGCCAAGTTGATCTCTGTATGTGCCTTGTTCCTTGTTACTTAGGAAACGATGCGCTCTGCTTAATGATACTGAAAATCACTCCAAGGACACAAAGCCCAATTTGCAGGAGACCCATCGCATGGTGTAATTTGCAAACCATCAGCTGCTTCCATCATATGGCATGTGTTTTGTTTAAGGGGCTAGAAGCATGGAGTGTGATTTGTGGATACACTCTTAAAGATTTTAACACAAGACTACAGTTCTCATCAGTGGCTCAGAGTTCAAGCGGCTGTTAAACAAACTCCAATTTCATATGTTTGGTAAAATAAGCACCACTAAGACAGTAAGTTCCACAGTGAGTCTTTGACACAGAGATAACAGGGTAATTTAGGACAAGGAATGAGCCAGTGATATTTTCCGTCTGTGGGCTAGCCATCTTTCAGCACAGACTAAAATATACTTGAAGAACTCATGTGCTGAACAACAAATATAGTAATAAGTTAGGGGCATTCTTTCAAATTAAATTATAGGCTTCATGAGCATTGATGTAATCTCTAAATTACATTTAGGAATATCATTTTTAGCTCTGAGTAGCAAAGTTGACTTGAGACTTTGGCCAACTTCATAATCACCAGGCATAACAAAGATGTGAAATGATTTAGAGGATCATGTTGGAGAATTAGGTACATTTTTTGGAAAGGAGTGGTTTTTCCTTTCTTTTCCCCAGAAGGTGAAAAACTAAAAATTCTCCAGCAGCTCCTTCGGTAATGTGAACAACTTTTTAATGGTTTGGCCATCATTACACAGACCGTGCAATGGTTCGGCTTACAACGGTCAACAATGCAACATTGCAATGCTGCAAAAGTGATACACATTCAGTAGAAACCATACATGGATGGATCTTGTATTTTCATCTTCTCCCAGACTAGCCATTTATTGGACAATCCTCAGAATACATCAGATGAGATATTCAACACTGTTATTAAACAGGCTTTGTGTTAGATGATTCTGCCCAACTGTCGACTAGTGTGAGTGTCCTGACCATGATTAAGGTGGGCTAGGCTAAGCTAGGATGTTCTGTAGGTTAGGTATACTACATGCATTTTCAACTTAAAACATTTGCAACTCGATCATAAGTCAACAAGACCTGTAAAAGTATTTTCTATGAAGTTTATGCAAGTAAACATACTGATTATGTTTAAAGCTAGCTAGGTAGCTACTAGTTGTCTTTAAAGAAGACAGAAAAAACTTTTTGTGTGTGGACCTTAGAATATTGGGCTTAATCTCTTTGAGGATTTCACTTCTACTATGAATACAAGTAAAATTGACTACCTATTACCATAAAGTCAAGCTATTCATCTTTAGAGGGTGATGAGGGAGAAAAAAAGACTAGACAAACTAGATGAGTCAAATTTCAGAAGTTTTGAAGAAAAGGAGGAAATACTTCTGCATAAAAATAGAAACTGATGGGGAATATATGCAAATTTTTTAAACTTTCATGCTTAAGTCACTATTAATTACATTCTTTAAGGTATTATATTTATATCTTTCTTGTTTTCGTTATTCACATTTTGTATATTATGGCCTAGGTTATTTACATATTTACCAATTAGGATGCTGGCATAAACCCAAAACATTTTCTGAGGGAAATATTGACCTTGTCTTCAGGTACTCACTTTGATATATTCTATAGGGAATTAAAAAGTAATCTGTTGAGGTACAAGTCAATTTGTCTTCTTAATTAAAAAAAAAAATGAACTCGTGTCCTTTAAATCTTACAACCCTTCAAGTTCAACATCAAGGACAAGAGATCTGTTCTTAATTAAAACCATAAAAAAACCGTGTTGCAGGCACTTGCTAGAAAATACCACCCAAAATGTGCTGTTGCTGTAATCTTAACAAAAATTTGGTAAACTTATGGTGTGTTTTTGGCAGGATAACTAAAATATTAAATTAAAATTTCAAAATGTTAAATGAAAAAACATTAAATTTTATCTGTTCATAAAACTGGTTCAAGTAGATTATACTTGTCTTATTTTTCTAAGTTTACTTATTTGTTTTGAGAGAGATTGAGTGAGCATGAGCAGGGGAGAGGAAGAGAGAAACAAAGAGAGAATTCCAAGCAGGCTCTGCACTGTCAGCCTAGAGCCTGATGTGGGGCTTGAATTCATGAAACTATGAGATCACGACCTGAATTGAAATCAAGAGTCAGACCCTTAACCGACTGAGTCAGGCAGGTGCCCGGGTTATACTGGTCGTTGACAATTTGTATGACCAGTTTTTACTAGAGAATTTCCCATTGCCATTATGCCATACTAAACTGCACTTTTTAAAAAGTGTTTATTTTTGAGAGAGAGAGACAGAGCAGGAGCAGGGGAGAAGCACAGAGAGAGGGAGACACAGAATCGAAACAGTCTCTAGGCTCTGAGCTGTCAGCACAGAGCCCGACATGGGGCTCGAACCCATGGTACCATGAGTTCATGACCTGAGTCAAAGTCAAACATTTAACTGACTGAGCCACCCAGGCACACCCTAAACTGCATTTTTAAGTGTAGCTGTTTCTAAGGACGTTGACCGTAATATAACATTACTGTGGCTTTGTGAGAATCCACACAAGAGATCTCTCTTACAATGCCATGTTACAAGCACTTACTTTTTTCTAAAGAAGAAAAACCTATGAAATAGCATTGTTCAACCTTAAATATAATATTCTTATCCTTTCTGTGCACTCCTTGGAAGTTTACAGCCAAATCTGAATCCTGTCTCCACATATGTATAAATTAATTGTACTTCTTACATTATCTAATTTTCTTTTTTTAAAGTAGTTTATTGTCAAATTAGTTTCCATACAACACCCAGTGCTCTTCTCCACAAGTGCCCTCCTCCATCACCACCACCACTCCCCCCTGCCTTCAGCCCTCAGTTCGATTTCAGTATTCAATAGTCTCTCAAGTTTTGCGTCCCTCCCTCTCCCCAACTCTCTTTCACTCTTCCCCTCCCCCTGGTCCTCCATTAGGTTTCTCCTGGTCTCCGGTTAGACCTATGAGTGCAAACATATGGTATCTGTCCTTCTCTGCTGACTTACTTCACTTAGCATGACACCCTCGAGGTCCATCCACTTTCCTACAAATGGCCATATGTCATTCTTTCTCATTGCCATGTAGTACTCCATTGTATATATATACCACATCTTCTTGATCCACTCATCAGGTGATGGACATTTAGGCTCTTTCCATGTTTTGGCTATTGTTTTTTTTTTTTTTATCATTTAATTTTCTCTCTCTCTTTTTTTTTATTTTTTTTAATATAACACAATTTATTTTTTTAACATATGCAATTATTTTCCGTCATTTACAATACAGTAGTTACAATGACACTCCAAACAGAAAAGCAAAGTAAAAAATCAACCCCCCCACTTCTATTTCCTGTAATTAGGCTTATACAGAAATTAATAGGTTAAGTACCAACTAGTTAATCACCTAATTTCACAGTGTTTTGGCTATTGTTGACAGTGCTGCTATGAACATTGGGGTACATGTGCTCCTATGCATCAGCACTTCTGTATCCCTTGGGTAAATCCCTAGCAGTGCTATTGCTGGGTCATAGGGGAGTTCTATGAATAGTTTTTTGAGGAACTTCCACACTGTTTTCCAGAGCGGCTGCACCAGTTTACATTCCCACCAACAGTGTACGAGGGTGCCCGTCTCTCCACACCCTCGCCAGCATCTATAGTCTCTTGATTTGCTCATTTTAGCCACTCTGACTGGTGTGAGGTGGTATCTCAGTGTGGTTTTGATTTGTGTTTCCCTGATGATGAGTGATGTTGAGCATCGTTTCATGTGCCTGTAGGCCATCTGGATGTCCTCTTTGGAGAAGTGTCTGTCCATGTCTTCTGCCCATTTCTTCACTGGGTTATTTGTTTTGTGGGTGTGGAGTTTGGAGAGTTTCTTGTAGATTTTAGATACTAGCCCTTCATCTGATATGTCATTTGCAACTATCTTTTCCCATTCTGTGGGTTGCCTATTCATTTTCTTGATTGTTTCCTTTGCAGTGCAGAAGCTTTTTATCTTGATAAGGTCCCAAGAGTTCAGTTTTGCTTTCATTTCCCTTGCCTTTTGGGATGTGTTGAGTAGGAAATTGCTGCGGTTGAGGTCTAGGAGGTTGTTTCCTACTTTCTCCTCGAGGGTTTTGATGGTTTCCTATCTCACATTCAGGTCCTTCAGCCATTTTGAGTTGATTTTTGTGTATGGTGTAAGAAAGTGGTCTAGTTTCATTCTTCTGCATGTTGCTGTCCAGTTCTCCCAGCACCACCTGCTAAAGAGGCAGTCTTTTTTCCATTGGATAGTCTTTCCTGCTTTGTCAAAAATTAATTGGCCATACATTTGTGGGCCCAGTTCTGGGTTCTCTATTCTATTCCATTGGTCTATGTGTCTGTTTTTGTGCCAATACCATACTGTCTTGATGATGACAGCTTTGTAGTAGAGGCTAAGGTCTGGGATTGTGATGCCTCCTGTTTTGCTTTTCTTCTTCAATATTACTTTGGCTATTCGGGGTCTTTTGTGGTTCCATACAAATTTGAGAATAGTTTGTTCTAGCTTTGTGAAGAATGTTGGTGTAATTTTGATGGGGATTGCATTGAATGTGTAGATTGCTTTGGGTAGTAATGACATTTTCACAATGTTTATTCTTCCGATCCATGAACAGGGAATATTTTTCCATTTCTTGGTGTCTTCTTCAATCTCTTTCATAAGTTTTCTATAGTTTTCATCATATAGGTCTTTTACATCCTTGGTTAGGTTTATTCCTACATTATCTAATTTTCTATTCGAATTTATCTTTGACATGATTACCTGATGTTTGCAAACCATTTTGAATTGGTCTTTTAATTTTTCTTCTAGGTTACTGTGAACTCTTTGAGGGTATAAAGTATATATCACATTAGTGGGTGATATGATCAAGTTAGAAATTTAGAAAAATTATTATTGTGATGATAAGAGAACAGGTTGGGGACAAGGGCACAGGAGGACAGTACAATGACAGTAAGATCTAGTGAATTAAAAAAGGAAGTCATGGAGGAAAAAAACAGAAGTTAAAAAACTTCATGAGGCAGAAGTCTAACGATTTGATCACCAGTTGGATATGTTTATTTGAGATAAATTAAATGAAGTAAACTGGCTTCTGCCTTGGAAAATCTGGTGGTGGTAGATTAGAGACACAGAAAGGGAAGCAGAGGTGAGAAGCACTTTTTGAGTTTAGGACAAATATGTTGGCAAATATATTCATTATAATGTAGGAGATACAGGAGAATAGGCATACAGGGGAGAGGCATCCGGAGGATAAAGAGATATATAAATACAAACATACCACTTCGTATCACAGACTAAGAATTGAAGTTGTTTATTTTTTTATTAATTTATTTTTTGGAAGTTGTTTATTGTTTTTTACTTTTTGTTTAAATTCCAGTTAGTTAACACGCTGCATAATATTGGATCAGATGTACAATTTAGTGATTCAATGCTTACCTGATGCTCACTACACAAGGGCATCGCTTAATCCCCATCTCCTGTGTCACCCATCCTCCACTCACTGCTTCTCTGGTAACGAACAGTTTGCTCTCTATGGGTTAAGAGTCTGTTTCTTGGTCTTCCTCTTTTTTTCTCCACCATGATCATTTGTTTTGTTTCTTAAATTCGACATGTGAGTGAAATTACATGGTATTTTTCTTTCTCTGACTTATTTTTGCTTAGCCATTAAACTCTCTGCCTCTATTCATGTCATTACAGATGGCAATATTTCATTTTTGTGGTTGAGTAATATTATATATATATATATATATCCACACCACATCTTCTTTATTCATTCATCAGTTGAAGTTGATAGACATTTGGACTCTTTCCAAAGTTTGGCTATTGTTTATAATGATGCTATAAACATTGGGGTGTATATATCCTTTCAAATTAGTACTTTTGTATATTTTGGATAAATACTTATTAGTGTAATTGCTAGATAATAGAGTAATTCTATTTTTGACTATTTGAGGAACCTCCATCCTGTTTTCCAGAAGAGCTGCACCAGTTTATATTCCCACCAACAGTGTAAGAGGGTTTCTTTCTCCACATCATGGTGTCAATTTTAGCCATCCATACAGGTATGAGATGATATTTCATTGTAATTTTGATTTGTATTTCCCTGATGACGAGTGATGTTGAACATCTTTTCATGTATATGTTGGCCATCTGGCTGCCTTCTTTGGAAAAATGTCTATTCATGTCTTCTGCCCATTTTTAAATTGGATTATTTGTTTTTTTGGTGATGAGTTTTATAAGTTCTTTATATACTCTGGATACTAACCCTTTATAAGATATGTCATTTACAAATATCTTCTCCCATCCTATAGGTTGCCTTTTAGCAATGTTAATGGTTTCCTTCACTGTGCAGAAGCTTTTTATTTTGATGAAGTACCAGTAGTTTATTTTTGCTTTTGTTTCCTTTGCCTCATGAGATGTAGCTGGTAAGAATTTTTGATATTAGAAGATAATGTCCATGGAGAATGACTGGAATTAAATTTAATGGTGTACTATGCTTTGGTGAAAATTAATATTTAAAGGATTCAGACAAAGCAGACTTTATAATGAAAAAAAAAGGAATAAAGAACATCTAGACAAAATTAGGCATCAAGAAGTAAACGGTCAAAAAAAAAAAACATGTCACCTAGTAGACAAAAGTTCAAGTAGAAGGAAAGATGGATGGAGTTTGTTTGGTTATGAGAAGATGGTGGGGGTGGCCTAGTCTTCACTTCCATAGATTGGTGAAAAGGAAAGAATGGATACATGAATATGAAGACTAACCAGGCACTCCATTCATCTGTTTAGAGAACCACTGTAAGACATTTACAAGACTGGACAGAGATCAACATAAATAAGAAAACTTCTGGGCAGCATAACATGAAAATAAGCCCCAAATTCCACCAATAAGATCTTGTTGGATCCACTGTAAAAATTAAGGAAAACGTGCTGTGACTTACTTAAGATCCCTTTAAAGCATAACCTCATGGTGCTTATTAATCAAAAGCTGCATACGGTAGGTCAAAGGAGACAAATTGCTCTTACTTATTTCAAGAAGACATTAGAAAAATTAACCATTTTTCTCTCATAAAAATTCTAAGTAAATCTGAATGAACTAAGATTTGAAGGGAAATTTCTTAACACAAAAGGGATAATTTAGTCCCAAAACTCAATAGTTCAGTACAATATTTAAAATCAAACATAACCTTTCTGCTTTTAAAATATGAAGTTATTGAAATAAAGTAATAGACACCAATAAAAAGAAAGGCAAATATAATTCTGCTTTCTGGAGACACTGCCATTGTCTCAAATAAAGAAGGCTTAATGCCTTAGTTACATAATGCCAAGTACTTACTTACTGCCAAGTATCATTGGTTGCCATCTAATCTTAGGGTAAATAGTTGCGTTCCTATTTTTCTGGCTAGATCTTGAAGGCTTAATTGTATTCTATTATTATTCCAGTTTCACGAATTCTTTTTCCAAAGAACTTACTTTAATCATTTAACATGTAAATAGACTCTCTTGGGGGAAACTCGTGTACTGTAGGTTATTCTTACATTATTCAAAATTTAAGGTTTTATTTTGCCATCTATGGTGTAATATCTTTTAATGCAAGAATATGTATGGGTTTATATGGGTAAGTGGGGGTATTCTGTAATTTTAATTTCAGAAATAAATTTGGTGCAAAGAATACCCCTTTGCTAATATTGTATTAATTTCCTTGGTTTTAGCTCAATAAGAAATTACCAAAAATTCCTTTTCCTCTTTAACTCCTAATGCAGTACTCTAAAAAAATCACAGAGATCATTTTTGTTTGACTTCTTTTCCTCTTGCCCTATATGGAACATTTCATGACCTTCAAAGGTAAAGATATGAGCACACAGTACATAATAAGGAGATCTATGCAGTCAGGATACTTTTTGTTCTTTTTACAAATTCTACTAATTAAAGCCAATATGTAATTTGTAGAATAGATGATAGAATCAGTCAGATCTTTATTAATAGGAAACTAATGTTTGTGAAGTTTGCTTACTTATTTAGAAAATTAAGAATATATATGTTGTAGGGGGGAGTCATTCTGGAAGTGCAGACTTGAGCTTTGTGAGTGTTATCACTATGATCTAATTGGCATTAGTAGAGAATCCTGTCATAGTGTAAAGGCTAGAAGAAGGAAGTATATGACATAATAGTGTTTCCCCTTTGTACAGTATGTATTTTTGCCAACTTTAGTAAAATAGATTATGAGAAAGATATAAGAAATGGATCCAACAGGTCTAGGAGTGTTTTCACAAACATCACATTAATTAGGTAAGGCTTTCTCTCACTTTGTCAGTGTTACCCCTTTTCTATTTGTAAGCTGCCCTGGAGATCCATGCCATGAGGATGTGGGGGAGTATGCTAAG
>PISW01007865.1:0-82373 GCA_004023785.1 Mungos mungo | reverse complement strand
GCTAGTATCTAAAATCTACAAGGAACTCACCAAACTCCACACCCAAAAAACAAATAACCCAGTGAAGAAATGGGCAGAAGACATAAACACAACTTCTCCAAAGAGGACATCCAGTTGGCCTACAGGCACATGAAACGATGCTCAACATCACTCATCATCAGGGAAACACAAATCAAAACCACACTGAGATACCACCTCATGCCAGTCAGAGTGGCTAAAATGAACAAATCAAGAGACTATAGATGCTGGTGAGGATGTGGAGAGATGGGCACCCTCCTACACTGTTGGTGGGAATGTAAACTGGTGCAGCCGCTCTGGAAAACAGTGTGGAGGTTCCTCAAAAAACTATCCATAGAACTCCCTTATGACCCAGCAATAGCATTGCTAGGGATTTACCCAAGAGATACAGAAATGCTGATGCATAGGAACACATGTACCCCAATGTTCATAGCAGCACTGTCAACAATAGCCAAAACATGGAAAGAGCCTAAATGTCCATCACCTGATGAGTGGATGAGAAAGAATGAAATATGGCCATTTGTAGGAAAGTGGATGGACCTTGAGGGTGTCATGCTAAGTGACATAAGTCAGGCAGAGAAGGACAGAAACTGTATGTTTGCACTCATAGGTCTAACAGGAGAACAGGAGAAACCTAATGGAGGACCAGGGGGAGGGGAAGGGGGAAAGAGAGTTGGCGAGAGTGAGGGATGCAAAACTTGAGAGACTAGTGAATGCTGAAAATGAACTGAGGCTTGAAGGGAAAGGGGGTGGGGGAAAAGAGGTGGTGGTGATGGAGGAGGGCACTTGTGGGGAAGAGCACTGGGTGTTGTATGGAAACCAATTTGACAATAAACTATTTAAAAATTTTTAGTTCAGTATTTTCCAAAGGGAACCCAGATACTCTGTTTCTAATGCCACAATTTAGCCTTAACAGGCATGTGCACCAAGATACAGAAAGATAATTTAAGTTTCAATGTGCTTTGTCCAGGCCTTAAATAAAGAAGGCTCTGCCAGGTACCTAAAGACTGATGTATTTCTTCTTACCAAAGAAACAAATTCTTGCCAAAGTATCTTCTTAAGATTCAGGAGAGGTGGGAGGTGTGTCTTTCTTTTTAGAATGTGACTGGGTTGACTAAAAAATATATAACAAAGGAGAATCTGAAAGTTGCTTCAAAGTCATGTTTCTTCCACAACAGAATAGTTTTAGGAAAACAATGAATATGGAAGGGGAAGATTTTTAAAACTTAACTCCCTCAATTCTATGTTGTTATAACATCTCAAAGTCTATCTGAACGTTCAGGACTATGAGTAACCTAGCTTAAATGCTTCAGAGTATCTGAGCTGTGGCAGAGTCTCAAATACAACTTCCAGGAAGGTCAAGGCTCTTTTAACCTGACCCGGAAATGGACCCACTGTCAACATACTGAGGTATTTTAAGTCCTACCTCGGGAAATTTAAAAATTAATCTAGACTCTAAATATTTAATATGACTTAGAATTTTTATATTGTTCACTCAATTTTATCTTAGGTTTCACTAAAATTCCTGGTTTTTTAAAATTAGTTACTCCCTAGTTTGAAAGAGAAATGAATCAAATAGGAGAGTTTAAAGAATTGATAGATATAAGTGAAATTTGTGTTCCTTTTTATTCTTCCAAACATTGAGTTGGACATATTTGAAAGCCCAGAAGGGAAGAAAAAAAGGTTTTCTTCATTCTTCCTTTTTTACTTCCTTTCTTCCTTCCTTCCTTCCTTCCTTCCTTCCTTCCTTCCTTCCTTCCTTCCTTCTTCTATTTGAGAGAGAGCGAGAGCGAGAGAGTGAGCACACAAGGAGGTCAGAGGGACAGAGAGAGAGAGAGACAGAAAATCTCAAGCAGGCTCCATGCTCAGCACGAAGCCCAACCCCAGGCTTGATCCAACAACACTGGGATCATGACCTGAGCCAAAATCAAAAGTCAGATGTTCAACCCACTGAGTCATCAGGTGCCCCCAAGAAAGGCTTCTTAAAAGAACTTTTCAGAAACTATTTAGGTAGTCCAGAAATTCACTAAGATTTGTAATTAGGGCTGATTTAGTGTGGCTGTTTTAGGTATATTCTGTTCTAAAATGAGAACCCCATTGGTGCAAATGTTTCCTTCCAGCAACTTTGGTTATTCATCTAAAGCATTTCTTCAAAAGGAGCATGCCACCGTTTAAAATGATCCAAGTGGGAGAAGCTGAGTGGCTCAGTCAGTCAAGCCTCTGACTACAGCTCAGGTCATGATATTGCTGTTAGTGAGCTCAAGCCCCGCATCAGGCTCACTGCTGTCAGCACAGACCCGTTTCGGGTACTCTGCTCCTCTCTCTGTGCTCCTCCCCCTCTTGCGCTCTCTCTTTCTCAAAAATAAACATTAAAAAATTAAAATGATCAGAGTGGCAGCTCATTACTAAGCATGAAATTTAATTTGTATATATTATTTAAGACATCACAAAATGTGTACCTGAAAATACCTTTTTCTACACACTCACACTCACTCACACACACACACACACACACACACACACACACACACAGTTTGAGAAAGATTTGTTTTCATGACTGCAAAGAGGTTGCTTTATTACTCTCTAACTTGCAATAATTTAAGTTCTGAGTCCACATTTCCTCCCTTTACCAATTCTGAGAGTTACCAGACTTATTTTTGATCTGAACGGTATGAAACTTTATGTTGTTATTAATTTTTTTTACATTTTTTTACTGTTTTTATTTATTTTAGAGAGACAGAGGGAGACAGCGCCAGCAGGAGAGGGTCAGAGAGACAGGGAGACACAGAATCTGAAGCAGGCTCCAGGCTCTGAGCTAGCTGTCAGCACAGAGCCGGATATGGGTCTCAAACCCATGAACAGTGAGATCATGACCTGAACCGAAGTCAGACGCTTAACTGACTGAGCCACCCAGGCACCCCTATTATTTTCATATTAAATGTTTTGGTTACAATTAAGATTGAATATACTTTTGTATCTTACTGTCCACTTGGTTTCCTCCTGCCTGAATTTCTGGTTCATATTCTCATATTTTCTATGACTTGTTCAACTCTTCCTTAATAACTTGTAGTTCGTGATGACTAAGAACACAAATTCTGCGTAATTTTTATGGATTGCAAATATTATTCTCCATCTACAAATTTTCACTTTATATCACCTGTTCTTTTATTAAACGTTTTACTTTTAAGATGGTAAATTACATTAATCTTCTCTTCCATAGTTTGTACTTTTATATCTTTTTGAAAGAAATTCTTCCCTCCTCTGAAGCCTTTATGGTGTTTGTCTGATTCTTCTAAACACTTCTTAATTTTGCTTTTGCTTTAGATATTTTATGTATTGGAAGTTAATGCTTTAAATGGCATAAGATGTAGGTATCTAACTTTATCTCTTAGATAATTAAATAATTGAAATATAATTTTTTAGCTCATTCTCCATTCATTTTTTTTAAGTTTATTTGTTTTGTGAGAAACAGAGACAGCATGAGTGGGAGAGGGTCACAGAGGGAGAGAAAGAGAATCCCAAGCAGGCTCCGTGCTGCCAGCACTGAGCCCGATGCAGGGCTTGAACCCATGAAACCATGAGATCATGACCTGAGATCATGAAACGAGAGTCAAACATTCAACCAACTGAGCCACCCAAGTACCCCTATTCTCCATTTATTTTTAATGTGTTTTCTAACACAATATGTTGACATATACATGAGTTAGTTTCAAGACTCTCTTCCATGAAATTTTTGTCCATATCTATGCCAATATCATATTATCCTAATTACTATACTTTTATAGTAAATTGATAAAGATATTATCTCTAGTTTTTGCTAATAGCTTCCAACTTTTGCTTTTTATAGTTAAATCTCTGAGTTTCTTGGAATTGAAAAAGGTATTATTTAATATCTTAAGACAAAGTTTTATAATCTATTAGTAAATATTTTACTATATACTAATAGTAAATATTTTATAAACACACATATATGTATGTGAATGTATGTATGTAAGATTCATTTCTAGGAACTTTAGAGGTTTTGTTGCTTAAAAACAAATAAATGGGGAAAGGAAAAGGAAAAATTCCTCTTCACAGTAGAAGGATATTAATCTTATTGTATCAGCTTTTAGTTGGTTATCATTTGTCTACTGTATTTGTCCTTCCCCTTACTATCAGCACTTTATAACCTATAACTCCTAAAACTGCATGTAACATTTGTCCCTTCATCTCAGAATCACTTTAAAGATATTTATTCTGTTCATAATTATTATGATTATTGATAAATTTGTAATAAATACCACCACATGATTGTGTGCTTTCTAGTTATTAAATCTTTTTTATGCTTTATGCCTGTCTTCCCTACAATTAATCAATTATCCTGATACTCTTTCATTCACTCCACTTGTATTTTTATTTTTTGAAATTTCCGCTATGTTTTTAATGTCAATGCCTGACTTAGCAAAGCCTAACTTTAATCAGTGCTGTTAAACTTTGGATTAACACAATGATCTCAGTGTGTTATATCCACAATAACTCACCCATTTTACATATTAATGTATTGTAGTATTTTATTAATATTTTAGCGTTATTCTTATTTTTTGGATAATCAATAACCATTAATATTAATCCCCAGTTTCTTTATTCACAAATGCCTTTTATGCCCAATTTTCTTTGTAGGTTATCTCTCTTTCCTCTACTCCTCATTCCTTTTTATTTTCTTCAAATATCTGATATATCTAGAGGTAGATTTACTTATACTTATCCAATTGTACTCTCACCATCTTAAATCTGATGATTCTAATGAATCCAACTGGTCTGTCAGAAATTTGGAAAACATATCAGTCATTTTCAAATATTGTCTCTTCCTTTTCTCTATGACTTGTCTTTCTTCTCTAATACTAGCTATTCAAGTAGTATCTATTTTTATCCCTTTTTATAGAGGTTCTCTCTCTTACTCTCTTTCATATTTTCCATACCTTTATCTGTCTATGCTACAATGTCAATAATTTCCTCAAATCATTCATTCACTTTCATAATTCCATTCTTCAGATGATTCTGACCTCTTTTTAAATTTTTTTAAATGTTTTTTTATTTATTTTTGAGAGATAGAGAGAGACAGCATGAGCAGGGGAGGGTCAGAGAGAGAAGGAGACGCAGAATCTGAAACAGGCTCCAGGCTCTGAGCTGTCAGCACAGAGCCCAACGTGGGGCTCGAATCCACGAACCGTGGGATCATGACCTGAGCAGAAGCCGGACGCTTAACCATCTGAGCCACCCAGGCGCCCCTGACCTCTTTTTAAACACCTCCAATGGTATTTCTATTTCACTGAGTAACTTTTTTACTTCTAGAATTTTTTTTTTCCTCTTCCCCTACCAAACCTTATTTTCATAGCGTCTCCAATTTCTTCAGATATTTCCTTATATCCTAAACCGTACAGGTCAAGTCCAAAACAATTTTACATTAGCTTCTGCCAGGCATCTCTATCTGAAGACCATTTTTGTTGGTATTATTGTTGCTACTCATTTTTTTAGCTCAGACTATGTGGGTATGGGCAGCTGAATTCTCATGGTAGAATTTTTTCCTGCCACTGAAATCTGTGACAATATTCCTCGGTAGCAGTCAAAAAAAATTTTTTTTTTTTTTTACTAGCCTTCCCTTTTGGTGTCTTTGTGACTATCTGCTGTTCCAACTTTTACAGAAGGGTTTCAGTTACATTTTGTAATGCCGCAGAGACTCTACATTGTTCCTTTCATTGTCTTGCGATAAAAACCACACCTTTATAATTTTAAGATAACACTACCTATCCCTGCCCCACCAGCAGGGGGCAGCATTAACACCAGCTCCGATAATTGTAATGGCTTTTCAGTTCCTTCATTTTTAGCAACAAGATAGATATAGAGATAACTTAGACAGAGAGAGAGATTTTATATATATATATATATATATATATATATATATACACACACACACACACACATATATACACATATATATAATCACATATACATTTGTATGTTAGCTACACAAAGTAAAGCAATCTCAAATATATTTTAGCAGTTTGGTATATTTAAATGACAGGAAATATCATATTATGCTAGCCTATTGGCTTTTTCCCCTTGTGTTTTATTAGGTTTTTCCAGAGCTATGGATTTTCCCTACTTAGATATTGTGTATTGTGTTCGGGGAAAGAACACACACATATGCACACTCAGCTTACTAGGAAGTCATTCCAGATGAATCTATGTTTCAGAAAAGGGCTTCAGAAAGTGGAAGCATATCACTTTTTCCAGAGAAGCAGAAAGAGGTTTTTTTCCCCTTCAACAATTGGTGCGAAAAAGGAGGGTGTATGATGGTCACCTTCAGGACCGAGAATCAATCAGCCCGCACGTTTATTGAGTGTTCGACTTCAAATAAATCCCAACTTGAGGAGCAGTGTTCATGAATTCCTAATACATCATCCTTCTTACTACTTGTATATAAATTTTATAGGCCAAAGGATGTTTAGCAAATGATATTTTCTTATGAATATATTTTCCTTTATTTTGTTTGAAACTATATGTTGCATATCAAAGATATACTTGTGATTTTGAAACAATTATCCACAATCCACTAGTCAGAAATATTTAGCATAAAGTACAGTCTTTTTTTATACTATTTGTCTTTAATTCACCAAAAAAATAAAATAAAATCTGGCACATAATATAGATCATGCTAAAAAATATAAATAGCTTTTAAAATAACTGCTAACAAGCAAATTAGCTACTGAATGGAATGGCAACAGATCAATAATGACAGTAAAACTACAGAGTTCTTGCTGATCTCATATTGTCTGTGAATGCAAACTGTAAAAGAGGTCCCCACAGGCCTCCAACAATAACCTACAAAGAATGAGACACAAAGGGTATTGAGCATAAAGATAGTTCAATTTCCCAAGACAGCCAGCTCTTGTCACATCAAACCACCTATTAGCCACAAACTCATACAACTAAGAATTCTCTGGCCTCCCGAGATCGCCTGTCATCTTGAAGGAGATAATACCAATGAAAGGCACCAGTTTCTTCTGCAACATGTTTAGTTTATTGTTTTCAATAGATCAAGAAATTTATGATGTTGCTATTATATATAAATAAGGTGCTATGCTCTTATTGGAAAATGACATTAATGTGTCAGTAATGGAAAAGGAAAGGTAAACAAAATAAATGTGAAAATACAGCAATCTACCTCAAAGAACATACATTCTCCTATTATATATCTGTATGTATTTAGAATTACTCAAAAAGGTGTGAATTAAAGAATAACGTGCTGTTAGAAATTTAAAACTTTAGATTTTACTAAGTAACTAAAAAGTGGCTAATCAATCTTCTTAACTGACAGATATGGAAAGTGAGTCTCAATTAATTTACATAAGGTAATATAGTAGTTTAGTAGTGATATAGGGCGGGACTCCAAGTCAATGTGTGAACTATTTAGTATGCACATATCACTAAAACCCTTCTAATAAATACATATGTAATATGTACAAATTATGTATGTATGTATGAGAGAGAGAGAGAGAGTGAGGGAGCAATGTGATGCAATTGGAAAGGTTGTGAATCATCATCTTTCCAAACACATATTGAATGGCTGGAGTGTGCCAGGTCATAGGCAAAATGCTGAGATTCTAAAAATCATACTTTTCTCAAGAATTCTCATATATAGTCTAATATGAGAATGAAGATGGGTATTTTAATAAGAAAATAACTTAATTTTGCAGTGGCTGCTTGCACAAGGTATTATTATGTCTAAATTCTATTGCAATATTAGTAGGATACTAGAGGCTTTCTAGAGAAGGAAGCTTTTTTAAAACAATGTTTTTATGTTTTTATTAAAGAAAAAAAAGAACACCGAAAGGTAAAATTATTCAAACTATTCAAAGTAACTATTTTAAGACCACTCCACCCCACACCCTTTTACTTCCAGGCTCCCAGAGGAAAATAGTATTAATTTTACTGCCTTTCCTTTTTTTTTTTTTTAAATTTTTAACATTTATTTATTTTTGAGAGACAGAGAGAGACAGATCATGAGCAGGGGAGGGGCAGAGAGAGAGGGACACACAGAATCAGAAGCAGGCTCCAGGCTCTGAACTGTCAGCACAGAGCCCAATGCAGGGCGCTAGCCCACGAACCATGAGATCATGACCTGAGCTGAATTCGGATGCTCAACCGACTGAACCACCCAGGCACCCCAGTGCCTTTCCTTTTAGGCTTTTCTTCTGTTTTTAACAAAAATAAGATGATGATATATATATATATATACACATATATATACACACATATATCATATATTATATCTTGGTTATAATATATATTACATATGTATATTTACAATATGTTATTTTCACTTAAAACTCATCCATTTACATTTTTTAGGGTTACAGAGAAGGAAAATCGTGACTTAATTGTGAAAAATAGCAGGAGAGAGCTAGATAGAAAGGAAAGAGGCTCTTTCACAGGAGAAAAGTGCAGCAAAATAAAGACAGAACCGGAAAGTAGGTCAGGGGAGGGTTGCAAGTGGAGTATGGAGAATCAAAGGCCTCTGGGTGAGGCTTAGTACTTTCAGTTTTGCTCTTCTTTATGATAATAATTCTCAATTATTATGAAAATAATTTAAGTCATTAGTAAAAAGATCACTCTGCCAGCAGTGCGGAGGGTAAACTGAAAGCAGAGACTGGAAGCAGAGAAACACTGGGAAAGGTTAATGGAAGAGCCCAGAGGCCTGTGCTCATGCAGGATGGAAAAGAAGGAGTGGATTAAGAGGGTGCTATGTGGAGGGTCTACTCTGCAAAACTTGTCTGCTAATGGGGTATTAGAGCAGTGTCTGCAGATACATGAAGGTTTCTGTCTTGGTTTTTCAAAAGGTAAAGAAATACAATTAAAAGAGAATGTTTCGAAGTGAGAAAAGGGAGTATTTTAGTTAATTATGGACATTGCATATTTCAGACAACAGTAACACGTTCAAGTGGAAATTTTCATAGATAATGGGGTATAGAATTTATGTAGCAAAAATTTAGAATTCATCAGTGCACAGGAACTTTGTAGTTCCACCTTTACATAGAGGAAGCATACATACGAGGTTAGGAAAGCAAGGGTTCCAGAAGATACTTCCAGGACATTTAAACTCTTAGGGAGAAAGGAGAGGAAAGAGGTCTCAATAACAAGGTTATTGAGTGACTGGAGAAATGGGAAGACTAAATTTAAAAAAAAAATCACAGCATTACATAAACCATTATAAAAAGAGTTTTTCAAAAGAAGAATCATTCATTGGTCTCAATTCTGTAGAAAGATCAAGAAGAAGAATATAAAAAGGTCCAGTGAACTATTTTAATTTGAAAGACATCAGCAACCTTAGCAAGAAGAGTTTTTGTGTAGTCTTTAGGTTGAGTTCATTAAAGCAAAGAGTAAATAGGAGATAAAGAATTGGAGAAGCCAGGTATAGATTGCATTTTCAAGAAGCTTATCTACCATTAGTGTAATAATAATTATTATTATAATCATTTAGTCTTTTGAGTGCTTGCCATGTGTCAGGCTCTGCGCCAAGTGCTCTGTAGTAACTAAGGCATTAATCATTAAACTCTATTTTAAAAAGCATTGTTATCCTCACTTTAAAGTGATAAAACTGAGGCCTCTAAAGATTAAGTAATGTGCCTGCGATCCCACAGTTAATAAGTCAGATTTTCTTAACCATTCTTCAGACACCCATTAACAGACAGAGAGATTTAGAACTTGAAATGGAAACAACAGATGGAAGAAAGGCATTTTTCTTTAATATATAAGAGGTAAGACTGATCATGTTTCTAAACTGATGGAAAGGACCAGGGTCAAAGGAAAAGCTGGGGAGGGGAAACTGAAGGAAAAGATCTTAGAAAATGCCAGATGTCTATTATGTGGTTGGAGGAACTATTCTTGTATAAGAGATAAAAATGCATTATCTAGCAAAACAGCACTAACAGAGAGATGTGATTATAATTACTTAATATATTAAAACTCCAGTTTTCTCTACTATAAAATGGGGATGATAATAACTGGTCTACAACTTTTGATTTTATAAGGGAAAATAAAAACAAGGAAGCTAAAGAATTTAAACTGAACTGTGCAGTTCAAAGGGTGGGTTTAGCCGCAGTGCATTGACTTGTATGTGTGCATGTTAGAATCCTACAGAGCGTTCCTAAATAAAGGCACGCTATGGGCAGACTTGGCTACCCACGACACAGTTACAGTTTTTAGGTACAACCTGTTTCCAATTGCTCAAAAAGTTTTCTATTCTTCTTTTTGGAATTTCATGTCTGCAGCAGACATTCTGGACCTTCTGGCTCTCCATAATATATATTCTAGAGCATTCCTACCCCACTCTGCTATCTACACATCCTTAACTCCCTGCATTTTATCACACAGAAAATGTCTTCCTATCTTTCCTTAGAAAAAGAGGTGGCTTCTCCTTTTAAAAACGACTCCCGTGGGGCACTTGGTTGGCTCAGTCGGTTAAGCATCTGACTTCAATACAGGTCATGATCTCCTGGTTCGCAAGTTTGAGCCCCGTGTCAGGCTCTGTGCTGACAGCTCAGAGCCTGCAGTCTGCTTTGGATTCTGTGTTTCCCTCTCTGTCTGCCCCTCCCCTGCTTTTCCGCTCTCTAAACAAACAAACAAACATGAAAATAATTAAAAAAATAACTCTTTTCACCTGTGTCCTCAACTTCATCCCTGAGGACATGGAATAAACAACAGATAAACAAAACTTGAGATGCAATCCTGCTTCTAGTGAATATTTAAGCATATGACTTGGGAAAATACCTTAACTTTAACTGAATTTGAATATCCTAAATTGTAAAATGAGAATAATACTATTATAACAAAATTGTCTGAGGGTTAAGTTAGGTATTGTATATGAAGGGGTATGAAGAGTATGTTCTTATTAAGTTTCCTAATCCTTAAATTTGATATTTTTTCTCCAGTATCTTCTTTATTTTAGCTTTCCATGATGCATTCCCTCCTCATTAAAAAAAACTGTTATCATATTTTTAGTTTATTTCTTTTTTTCTCATCTTTCCCATATAGTCTTCTTCTAACTTCTTGAATGAATAGCCAATAGCCAACTTCACTCATGTGCCATTTTCACATCTACCAGTCCCTCCAGATTAAATTTTCTATAGACATCAGCAAAGGGCAGGCTACATCAGAGATGCCTGTTGGATTAATGAATGAGTAAAGAATGTGTGTTTACAAGTTCATTTTATAAACACTTCAGTAAACTATATCTTGATTACAAAATCAATAAGCTAAGCCACACATTTGGTTTATACAAATGAAAACACAAAATGGCTTATTATATCAATATCAGTAAATTTGGATGTCAGCAATGGCAGAACAAAGATCATCACTATAATGGCCCAGCATTTTACACTTTACTAGTTACATTGATTTCATTCAGAATGCAGGTTAGTGCTGGGTCTGGAAGAAACAGAAGGACGTAGTGAGAAGAGACAAGCAGAGAGGAGGAGAAAAAGTTTGTTATTCCGTCTTTCACTGAATAACTGCCATTCCTATCTTATTATTATTCATCAAAATAGATTGAGCGGATTTCATCTGTGCTATTGCTTGCAATCATTACATTATTCATTAGAGGCCATTTATTATTTTAGAATGTGATATAATAAGTGATTTTAGCTTTCAAGGAAACTTAATTCTGATTGGTTGCCAAGATCCCATCTGAGGACTGTGTTTAATAGTTTTATTCTTTCCTGTATGTTACGAGGTTTCATCTCTCCACTACTCACCAAAAAGAGAATGTAGAAGCAATCCTTACACGAACATTTTTTTCATTCCCCCTCATCCACCCAGACGGCCCATATTCTAGCACACATCCCTGTAAGACCCAGGTCCTGGATCAAGTCATCTATATGTTGGTGTGTGCTGGGATCTGAGGAGAGCTCAAAATTACTCTCCCATACCCATAACTCTTCCATCACATTAATTGCAAAAACATGTTAATGACATATGAACCACATGTATGAGAGAATAGTCAAAATGCAGTCGGATTGTTTGATTGAATCATCTACTTGTTCAGTTTATAGGGTCTAACCCAGTAGGCAGAAGAAGCACTGGAAAAAACATATTACAATTTACAGCAGTCTTTAATTAGAGAACAAACAGCCATATACAACATGGGTGTGAATCAGGAAATATGGTGATTGTAGCTATAAGCAATGAAAGAAGAAGAAATTCATATGATCAGTCAGGGAAAATGTCATAATGGAGTCAGAACTTGCATGGGATCTTGATGCATGGGTAGCATTTGAACAGGCTATGGGTATGAGAAAGATATTCCTATTGGTAAAACATTGTGGAAATGTGCAGAACTTGGAAGAAATGGAGAATGGACAGTGGGACTGAGGTCAAAGACTCACATTCTGGAATTATAAGAGATAATTCTAAATACAGATGAATTTTGGAACACCTAGACCAAAGTACTTAAACAGTAGGATATAGATGATGGAATAAAGGCTTTTTAACTGTGCAGATGATTGTTAAAGCTCCTTAAGCAGATCACACGCCTATGCTTATGGAATTAAGAGAAAGAGTATCAAAGCCCGCTATGAAAAGAACTTTAAATTGAAAATAGCATTCTTCATAGGCTCTAGACTGATAAAAGTTCCTAGTTATATGTTGTGCATAGGGGTCAAAAAAGTATCTATTGCAAACCTTTTATAGAAAAGGACATATTCCTTTTGTTCCAATAACATCAGGTGGAAGGTAAGATTCATGAAGTTAGAACTTAGTCTGTTTTGTTCACTGCTAGTCTCCCATGGCTCTGAAGTTTTCTTGACATATAGCAGTACTTCAATAAATCTATGTAGAGTGAAGGGCTGATACTGGGGCAAATAGCATGATCACTATTTTACAGATGAAAAAAGCTGAAACTTTTACAGGGTTTAAACGAATGCCCACTTGACTCCAAAATTTACCCTTTTTGTTTGGAAGGGTAAATAAATGACAGAGGCAGAATTCTCATTACAAATTTGCAACTTCAGCAATCTAGCTCTGCCATAGCTCAAGACATAAAGATATGTGTCAGCATAACCTACGTGTCTTAGCGGAAGGTGGGGAAAGGATTTCCCTTTTAATCCTATCCTATCCTATCCATCTATTTGTCTGTCTATATATGTATGTATGTCTGTCTGTCTGTATGTATGTCTGTATCTATCATCTATCAACCTATCTATGCATCTATCTATGCATCTATTTATCATATCAAATCACATCACATCACACCCAAAGTGTATTATCCCAAACAGGCATGACTCATGAAAAAGCATAAGGGAGAGTTTGTGTGTGTCATATCTGTCAAATGCAATCAGGTTTCTTCCCCTTGTCTCTACAGCTTCTGGCAAGGCCCTGAGTCAGTGATATTTGTGAACAGTTTAGAATCACAGACCGAAGGCAATGCAGAGAAGACCCTTGCCTCTCCTTTCCTTTAGGGTATTTCCACAATTCAGGGTTCAGATGAAAAGTTTGCATGTGTTTTATGTTAGCCATTAGAGGTGTGTTTTTTAGAGCTGTCAATAACTATTCTTTTTTCCTTCTTTTTTAAACTCTTACAGCAGGAGGGAGGGAGGAGAGATAGAGAGGGACAGAGACAGAAAGGGACAGAGAGAAAGAGGGACTGCAGATATAAAGATGGCAACAGACTCAACACAGGACTCATGAAAATGCAAATCCTTCCATTTGACCCACCACTGACTTGGTGATGTCTTCAGCGGCTTGGCGGCCTCAGAGTCTATTTGATGTGGCTCTTTCAACCCTTCTGTGTGTTTACATAGCCAAATCCACTGGGCTCTTTTCCCAAACCTTATTTTTTAAAGGTCTGTTTCAACTAGCAGTTTGGGATCACTATCCACTCAGCTGAGATCCATCAGCAATTAGGTTAGCAATATCATAGTAAAAGTAAGGAAATCGCTGTATTTAGCAGAATATTAAAATTATTTTATTTGGCCAATTAAGACATTATTTCATGTTAATCATAACTTAAGTGTACATCCACAAATTGGATTAAAAGAAAAAGTTTAAAGTATGATTTAATCAAATTACTCTTACAGAATCTTATGGCTCCTTAATAGTACTTGTCAACATTTTAATATATTAATTATGTCATTTTAAGTTAATGTCTACTTCTTCTGCCTTATAATTGAATGAGAGTAGAGTCTCTGATGTCTTCCTCAGCAATATACCCTGCTTTGATATAGTGCCTGGCAACTAATAGGTAGGTACTCAATAATTAGGTATTGGTTAAAGAAATGAATGGCTATTGAGTGCGTACTATGTTTTCAGTATGTTTACTGAGGATAGAAACATACTAAACAACATAAGTGGTTCACATTAAAATGCTGTAACAGTTTATATGAGCACAGCAACTTATTAAAAAATAGCACAACTTTTGTGGTGGTTTATTTGAAACCATGTCCATTATGCACCTTACTTAAGAAAAATTCCCCTCAGCTTATAAAATATCATATCAACCAACCTGTATGACCATCATGTACGTTGTCTGCAACAGAGACTTCTCTTAAGGGATATCTGAGGTGGTTGGTTGCTTTAGCTTTGGGAGTTTCCCGTTAAAGCAAGTCTATTTCTCATCAGATCTTAAAGAGTAATAGCCAAAAATTGTAATCTCCTTGTGACCATTTCAAGTTTCTTGAAGCTTCCATGATAGCATTGGTCTTTGGTTTACATATAAGAGACTCAGTAAAATAAAGGCCAGAGTGAAGACAGTTTCCAGTAAATGGAGAAAGCTGTATTACATATCAAAGCCTATTATTGCACTGACAGCCCTGGACATTGGAATGATCTGCATTTTTCTTGAAGCAAATATTCTTTCATAATGAAGGAGGTGAGGGAGACGTATTCCAAAAGATGTTTTGAAGCAAGCAAGAGGGATCACTAGATACTGAGTACAAATCTATAGTCCATTTCCTGCCCTTGCTACATGGAATATAAATTTAAAAATAGAAAAGCAATACTCATCAAGGCTTCCAGATATGCTCTAGAAAAGGAAATTCCAACAAGGAAGATAATCAGAAGAGAAAATGATACCAGAAGAACACTCAACACAGAAAGAAAAACTTCTGCCTATTTTATGGTCCCACTAAATATTCCCATTCCTAGTTCTTGGCTGAAATGTTTCCTTGAATTTGTCCCACATTGGCAATTTTTCTCCTCAGTGGGGATCAAAGGATTAACTTTAAACTCTTACTAAAGATTGGAGCCTACTAATATGCCAGCTCCAATATTCTAAAATCAGCAAATGCGGATCATTGCCTCTTCAAACTTATTTATTCACTTGGCAAAGGAGTGTCAGCTGCCTACTATGTGCCAATCACTGTTCCAAGTGCTGCAAATCCCGTGATCAATTAAACAAAAAGTCTGCCTTCATAGAACTTAGTATTTGCTATCTTAGAGCTAGATGCTAAACAAAGTGCTTTATATCAATTATTTGATGGAATCCTTCAATTCTTTGGAGGACGCACTGATATTATTCACATGTTACAGATGAGGAAACTGAGCTTTGGTAAGGAAACCTATTGTAAAGAGTATGTCGCTGGTATATGTCAGAGCCAAGAACCAAACAAGTCAGCCTACACAGTACTCACCTGAAACAGCACTCTACATCACTCCTAATGAACTGGAGAATAAGTGCAATGAGAATGAATGAGTGCAGAAATAAATCCTTTATTTCGTGTGATCTAAAAACACTTGTCTCTCCACTTAGAGCTCTGTGGCTTCTTTCTTTAAGAAAATGTCTGAAATTTGGGATAAAAGGCCAATTTCCTTACCATCACCCCTCTTTGGTAGATCACTGACACTTGCACAAGCAATTACAGAAGACAGAATTGAAAACAAGGGATCATGCTTCTAGACATCATGGTGATTAAATGATTGGAAAAACCTAAGAACCAAAAAAAAAATTATTGCTATCTGAAAGCTATTTTAAGTCAGTGCTAGACATGGAGGGAAATGAAAATATATTTTATTTCCAACTTATATTGGCAACATGTTATAGTAACTGAATGATGGATGAAACACAAGTCATCGATAGTAATTATAATCATCATCAGTTATTATTAATAGTATGCTTCAGACCAATTTAATTTTAATATACCAAGACTTAAAAATCCTTATAATATTTAGAAATAAGAATGTAACTTTGTTTGAGGGAATCATTAAGCTTTTATGACCATCAGTATCTCTTATGCTTATTATCTCTGCCACGGTACCCCACCCTCCACAACAGAGCCGCTACTGCTTTAATCCCCAGCATTATTTTTCTCACATTTATACAACCACCTCTAAAGCAAACAATTTCTCTCTGGGACCTATAAGTTTTCCAATCCTTTCTGAGATGTGCACCTGAGATTCAAGCTACATCAGCAACAGCCTCCTCCGAGCCAGTTTACTTTAGCTCTATCAACAGATAAAGTTCTATGATATACAAAAGATCAGCAGCTGCAAAGTTTTGGTCTCCTAGAAACACTTCTAAGGCATTTAGAATATTCCCCTACCTTCAAAGTGAAAATAAGAAGGTAAGTCATAATAAATTGAAAGCAGTATGTACATTCTAATGTTATGGTTCAGGGAGGAAAGAATAAGAATGAGGTTTACTCCAAACATGACAGTAAAGAACATTTTATTTAAGAATTATGTGTATGCCACAAATTATCCCTCAGAATGTGAATCTGTTTCCTTTGCATTGTCTAGCCTCAAGTTTCTTTCTTCATGCAAACCAGTCATTGGGAAAGCAAAACCAACAAAATTCAAAGTGGCCTCTGTGTGGATAGAGCCTTATTCTAGTTTATAAGCTTGGACCCAAGGGACGTTATCTCAGATGCCTCTAGAATGAAATGGAATTAACAATTACACAGATCTCCTCCACTAGAATTGCATTAAAAATAATTTAACATACTTGTTACGTATACTTTAATCATATTATCCCATAAGTAACCAGCCCTGATCTCAAAGGTCAGTATATAATTACAATGTATGTACAAGGGGGAATACAGCCCTAGACATTGGAATGTATTGTGGCCTCTGCAATTCTTGCTTCCTTCCTTTCTTATATAGTTCATTCGAAGAAGCTAGCTTCTTACCTCTCTGTAGAAAATATAAATGAGAAGTCTTAGAGGAGAGGCACAATAGATCTGGCACATTGCTTGAAATAAAACAATATGTTGTCTTCATATAGAAAGATAATGTCTATATGTCTTCATAGAGAAAGATATCATTAAAATAGCTTTGTTTCTTACGTCTTAAATCTAGTATGCTCAGAGTTATTCACTCTACCACTGAATGAAGAACCTTAATTAGCCATATGTACGTGTAACTCATGACCTTTGCCAGACATGCAAAAATAAATGTATTTGTTTCAACAATCTTGACTTGTGTGCTTTCATAGCAAAGTGTGCTTCATCTTGACTGATGTTCCCAGAGTTAAACTGCACTTTCTGAGCATAGAATGGGGGAAAAGCCTTTTCCATTTAGTTATCTATCCAGGAATCTGTTATTGAAACATACCAAATAAATAAGAAAATTATATGGCCACCTTATCCTGTTCTCTGGCATTCAAAAACTGCCATACATGTCACACATGCCACTTTAGAGAGTAAAAGAAACTCCCTTCCTGCACACAGAAAGCCAGAGATGATGTGATAGAAAATAATAGCCTAGCTTAGTCTCCGGCTTCTCCTGGTAACATACTCTTACATCCACCCAGCAAACAAGGTTTGCTACACAGAAAGGATGAAGGTATAGGTCTGTGTCTCTATATTTCCTGATGTCACTACCTTCTATGTAAAGCTAACTCTGCGCATTAAAGGAAGAAATGCTAAATGTTAAGCTTCCAAAGCAACATTAACAAAAGTCGATCGATGCCTATTAGTCAAAAAAAAACAAAAAACAAAAAACAAAACAAAAACAATGGAAGCACTGATGGGCTTAGGTTCCAAAACCTAGTGGGAACAAAACAAGAAAAAATATATCATTCCCTGAGTGAATTTTTTGGTGAAGAATTCCAGGCAGTCAAACACTGATAATCTGATAAAACAGTCTATTTCCTAATGTGTTTTATCTCTTAGTGCTGATAATTCCACCCAACACTCTGTCAATTTGTGCCCATAAATGACTCTCCTTGTAGCTCCTAAAGCTCCAACTTCTTTTTCCAAATTAAGTATGTCTCCAGTTTTACATTCTTTAAAAATATACAGGTTTTTTTCTATTCAAGGAAACAGGTGATATATAGATAGATAGATAATAGAGAATTAATAAAAAACAAACCAATAAAAATCAAGATTTTAATGGGGTGATCATCAAAAATTTTTAGAACCTTAAGCAGAAACATTTTAATTTTTTTCTGAAAATAAGAGAAACATGTCAACCAGTAAGAATATTATATTATTATTTAATTATTTCTTTCTCTCAAGTATACTGCCTTAATGAGAGAGTAGCCATAGTAAACTCATATATTTTCTGGTCTCCTGTCCAGTTATGACCATATTTTGACTAGCTGCTTGTGTGTCTTTCACTTCTATTATACATACATACATATACATATACATATATATACATATGTATATATAATGGGTATTATTATATTTATAATGATATAAAGAAAGTATGTATGTAGTCATCTAATTCAGAATTCAATTGCTGTTTCTGCTTGTTTGTTTTTGTCCTTTCGAGTGTCTGGCAACATGGTGTTTTGTGACATTTCCATTTTAGGCTACCCCATGTCAGTGTTAGTCATCCCAATGGTTTTAGCTTCTATGAGTCACTGTTTGCCAAAGTTGCCTGTTACCACTGTCCGAACATTATAAAAAAGCTGTGTTCTCATATATGAACCTTAATGTTTGCAAATGCAATATACTGATTGACCATCATGAGTTCAAGACATGACTTTCATGTTTAGGTTTTATGAGTTAGTAGAACATGGGGTTCATGGGATCGTTCTTCTCTCAGCATATGTATTTACTTTTTCTTTTTTTCTCATCAGAGAACTTGTTTCCATGACTAAAGTTATAACTTGTACACTTGAGAAGATACTTGACCACTTAGTATAGGCTTTTCCTCCATCTCATCTCTCAGTTGCATCTTAAATCAATCCTTATTTCTTTGCTAGATCTCCTCTTCCATCTATAAATAAAATCAAGCTTCCACATCTTGGGAAAGAAAATTCTATTTTCTACCAGCCATCATTATATATCTTGCCTGAACTATTACAATAGGATCCAACATGGTCTCTCTGCTTCCAGTCTTGCTCTGTGTGATACAGTTTTATTACAACAATCACTATGATCTTTTTAAACAATGAGTTAGGTTATAGCTCTTTTGCTCCAAATCCCCAGATGATTTTCCCTGATTTTCTTACATCCTCCAGTCTGAGTCAGGTGCCCCTAATTTGTACTTTTAGAATATTCATGTATACTTCACTATGCTATGCTGCAATAATTATTTTACTTGTGTCTCTCCTGCACTGAAATTCTTGAACTAAATTTACAGTGAATTATCTGATACCATGTATCAGATTGTATCTACCATGCTTAACAATAATGGGAACTTACTAAATTTTTCCTTAATAAATAAAAGAATAAATGAGCATATTCTGAAACTGTAGAGCTCACAGTTTCTTTTAACAACACCTACTGAGGGTTACACTTATATGCCCTTTGTCCTTCTTTAGCATTGTCCACTCCACTCCACTCTAGCTTTTCATTTCTTTCATTATATGCCATCATAAGAAATGATAATCAATTTACAAAGATAGACAAAGATTCTTCAAGGGGAAAAAACTTGGACTTAAAAATGAAAATCCTAGATTGAGTCCTTTTTTGCTCATTGTGTACCCTTGGTTTTCACTTACTTTCTTAGTTTCTTCATTTTAAATGGATTTATTGACTTGTTATAAGATTCAAATATTAATATTTGAGAAAATATTTTGTAAGGTGTCAACCTCTACACAAATAAGAATACATGTAAGACTCTATGATTTAGGCAGCTGATACTATTCTAATGGTGTCAACTGTTTCATCTTATTTAATACTCATAACAGCTTTATAAGGTAACATGTCTCCATCTAATGAAGATATCTATGTATCCCCATTTTACAGGTGAGTACATTGAGGCTTAAAGATGTTATATAAAGCACCATGATAACACAGAAAATAAGTGACAGAGTCAGGATTTGATCCTAGGGGATCTGGCTCCAGATTCTGAATTTTCAATCTCTCTTTCTTTTATTCCACTGTACAGTGATGGCCTCCATCTCTGTCAAAATATCTTAACAGGCCTTAGAGATTTCTGGACGTTCTTTGCCTCTGTAGTGATGCTTCTCATGAACAGCTCTGCCATACTTTTTAAGCCTTTATATAAAGTAAGCTTGAAGAGTGAGATGAGATGACATTAAAAAACAAACAAACAAAAATACCCAAAACAAATAAACAGAAGTTCAGGAGAAAGACACAGAAACATCATGGCATGGCCATAACCAACCTCACTGTCTAGTTGGCATGCTGTTATTGAAAACTTTTTGAGGAAGAACAAGGAAGGTAGCGGAGATCAAAGTGCAGGTTATTTTTTTGACACTTTCATATTTTCTGTCTCCTTTCTCTCCATATCAAGCCTTCCTGGCTTTTTTCCTTCTTGCAGTTCACAGAGACACTGGAACCAAAGGTGAGTGGTGGGGTTGGAGCCTGCAGAACAGCTGCTACCAGAGACCCATCTCAAAACCTGACATAGTAGTGTGTAGGCATGCCCTGAGACTCACCCAGTGATGAATTCAGAACAAAGTTCAGCTCGCTGGTCTCACTGACCCAGGAGCACAGCACCTATAAAAAGAGAGAAGTGAGGAGACTTCTTAACTAGGCAACTTCTCAGACACTGGAGAACAATCTACTTTCATCCAGGTTTTTTTTTTCTTGAGTGGTAGAGAGATATTTCAATGCTACTTTTAATTTATACATTTTACTACCTCATAAACTCAGGGATAAAGCAGCCAAGACATCAGAAAGGAGTTGTGTATAATCATTCAGATTAAAAGAGTGATTCATGAGTTCCAATATGACAAACTGAAAAAAAAGAAATAAATGTAGGTTAGCAAATACAACACAGTGGTTGATAATTTTAGCCGAGAAAGGAAAAGTAATAGTAATAGGGGAAGAGGCAAAGAGAGTTAAAGATGCATGCTCCAAAATGATGTGCTATAGTTCTCACTAGACAACTTCATTCTAACTTGAATACAAGACTATCTAAAATCTCATGGCCATTTTCAAGGGTTGAATCGATAAACACAATTAAAACTGCTCACTGGAATTATTGTACTTGCTCTGTGATTTATGAGAAAGTATGGATCTTAAAAGTTCTAGGAGGAAAGGGAAGATGGGAACACAAAAAGAAGAAAGATTATTTCACCAATTTTCAGGTTGAAACAGAATTTGATTTGAAAAATAAAATTTTCAGTAAATCATCACTGTAATTTCTCAGTATAAAACAAAACAAAAATAACAAAAATTAAGCATATTAAAATACAAGTCCTTTAGAGCTTTCTAATAGCAAACATTATTTCATAGTAAGTATTTTGACAATTAGTTATAATATGTTAATTTTAAATAAATTTCAGTGTCAGAATTTTTTAAAGTAATTAATTGTCAAGAATGCATTTCATTTTTTTAGCCCAAAGTACCTGGGAGGGACAAAAAAAGAACCAAGATTGCCCTATTGTTTCCTTGATATAACCTTTTAAATTTAGTCTCTTTGCTATGTGTTATTTTCTGTAACATACATACTTTACTCAATGCAAAATAATTATTTTAATACATTTTATTTTTCCGTGGTGTACATGAGAAGAATCCCTAGTGTCCAATGTCAATGGTGAAAAGTTTGATTATGGTACTATGAAAGATGGCCAAAAATTCTGAAGAGGACTTAAAAATACATTGAAAGAAGCAATGATAAGATAAAATAGTGTCAAGGCTTATTATAGTGAACAAAATATTGAATACACAAGGATAATAGAAAGGATTTCAAGAGGAGTAGCCATTAAGTATCCCAGCACTATAGTATGCTAAGTAAAGAATAGAGTGCCTATTATTATGAACATTTTCCACATCCAGGATCCAAATCAACATCGACAACTGAACATGATCAGTATCAGTTTGAGTTTTGTCACAGTTAACAAGCCAAATTGATGCAGATCAAAACACCTTTTTCATGTCAGGAATAGAGCTTGGTTGTCAAAAAAGCATAGTGATGAGTGACCGTGGGGAAACATCCCGGCAATAATCAATCGTCAATCAGTCATGGAAAGTGCTTATTCTGCTCTTGTACAAGCCTCTTCATTACTGGCTGTGCACTGATCTCAGGAGAGAGAAGATAAAGGTTCTTTTCAATGAATAAAGCAATAGTTCTTGCTCAGAGAGAAATGGAGAGAAAAGCGACCTAGATTGGGTTTAGAAATCACTTGTTTTCTAATTGTTTGGGTTTTTCTTTTCCATTTAAAAAGATAGCTTTTAGAGAGGTGGCTATAGTAGAAATAACTAAAATGGTGCTAAAATTTGCTTTCTTCAAAACTGATAATTCATCATTTCCTTAAATAAATGTCATAAGCCGGAGATCTAAATCTGCACGGTGGAAGCTGATTAATTGAAGTGAATATGTTCTCTTTAAATATACACATAAGGATATTTCTCTAGTGCATATATGGGGAATGGAATGATGGTACATGGCAGCAATATCTTAAGAATATTTAAAGGTTAATAAAAATATTAGTTTCAGGTAAAGGTTACATACTTAAATAAAATGTGTATGATTTATAAATGTAAATGCAAGGGCAGAACACTCAAGTGAGTTGAATTTACAGATGCCCTTTTTTGGGGATATTAAAATTCTGTCCTCTTGGGATCTGTACATAATAACCTTGAATCCCACCAGAAGGCCAAAAAAAAAAAAAGGCATTTCTTCTCTTCTGCCTGTTTATTTTTGAAGCAGATGCATTCTCTATTCCTTAAGTGAGTCCACAACTGCTTTGGCACCTACCCTCAGCTACTAAGCATAAACCGAATGTTTATGGTAGGAAAGATGGTAAGGGAAATAATTTTCAATGTATTTTCATAGTGGAAAACAGGTTTGCCAAAATAGTTTGACTTTATGAAAGAGGAGAACAGCTGTATTTGGTTTATAATAAATCTTTCACAAATCAGTCAAAGCAAATAGACAGCACAACTGCGACCCATAAAAGTGGAAAATATTAAACAACAGGCAGAGAAGTTGTTAAACTTTCCCACAGACACTGCAGATTTGAAAAAAAAAAAAAAAAGGAAGTCTAGAAAATCCACACATGTGACTCACATGAAAAAGTGGACCAAATCACATCAGAAGAGGAGAAGGAATTATTGCTGATTAGAGGAAAAATCCTGTTAAGGTGACTTTTCTGGGCATCGGGATGAAGGTGTCCACGGCAGTTTCCTCCTCCTATTACTGAATGTTAGTGCAGAATAATTACTTGCTTGCCAAAAATGACAGGACATTGACCCTGCAGACTTATTGAATTCTCATTGCTTGCCTCCAGGCCATGTCGGGGTTATTCAATTTTGCCTGAGGAGGACAATCTATTATGAGAGATGAGTCAAGAAGGCATCCTCCTTGATTGCCCACCAAAACCATTATCGCAGCACCGAGAGGGCATCGGCAGGGAGTGGACAGACAAGACAACACTGATCTCGATTACCCAGGGACAAGATACAATTTACATTACTTGAAGCCACAGGACAGAGGGCAATCAGCCCTGGGAATAGGGCGGCAGCCCTAGAGTGAACAGGTATTAACAGCAGAGCGGCGTCTGAGCTACTTGCTTATGCTAGACTTGACCTTTAGCCTGACAAGGTAGTAACTGGTTTGATCTGTAATTATGTAAATAATTTTACATTTCTAAACAGAATTGTTCTCAAAAGCTAGACGCAGAAACCAGAATCCTAAAATATGAAAATCTGTGGGTCACATTCACTTTATCAGGTCTGTCCTAGATTTTGTGTTCTAAAACAATTTCATAGCCATAGCAGTTATTGTGACCCAGGGAACTTGTTGCAACCAAAATCGCCTTCTAGTAGAGCAAACAAGAGGCTCAGTCCTAAAATGGTCACAATCCCCACAGCCTACCATCCTTTTTTTTTTTTTTTTTAAGTTCTGGATAATGAAGAAAAGTATGAAAATATCCTTTAAGCATAAACCCCCAGCATGCAATGTGCCGGGAGTGATGTTGTAAAATCTTGATTTGAGATTCTGCTCAATAAGTCAATTTTACAGAGCTATTGATAACATAAAAAGAAATCAAATAATGCATCTCTTTAGACTTGATTGTTAGCTAAACCTTACTGGATCCCAATGTCCTGTTAAACTATCCTAATCAATTGAAAAATCGTATACAACTTTTATTTCAGTCAATGAGAAATGCTTTATTGCATGTTTTGGAAAATGATTTAATTGAAAAAAACAAATGCTTACATTTTGCTGTGGTTATAAGGGTCAGGGACTATGGTAGGGGTTTCTAAATATAATTACATGTTCAATTTAACATATGGAATAATAGTATGCTCAAAAGACCTAGTAATGGATAGATTTTTTCTGATCTTGGGAGTTCCTGTCAGGGTGAGAGAAAATTCCAATAGAAACAATGGTTCACATTTTCTAGATAATTATATAAGAATCCATGGGAAACTGTTTCAAATATAAAAAATAACCCATGTTATTTCAGAATTCTCCTGCTATGCTATTAGTATATCTGCAGAAGCTGAAAAGCAAATAACCTCTCGTTCCCCCATGAACACTGATTAATTATGGCATGAAACCAGGGTGATTTGTGAGAAAGCTTTGCAAAACAAAAGCTTTGTGTGATTTCATGCCTGACTCCTATTCTGAACCAAACTAGCAACTAAAGACAATTAGACTCAACCACTAACTTAACAATTAGAATATGTGCTAGCAAAGGTTCAATAATAACTATCAACTCCTCTTTTCAAGTTAGAATTTGTTAAATAGTCAAACTGCTTTGTTTGGGTTCAAGCCCAGCATATACAGAGATCGATATGCCCTCGATCCCTTATCCAAGGCACACTTGTCATTCAGTTTAAGTGGTTTATGAAATTGAAATCAAAAAAAGGAAAGAAACAAGATACTACTGAGTTTGGCACATACTTGTAGATTAATGAAAAGACTAGGGTGAACCTACACAGCTAGATATCTGAACAGGAGAGCAAAGGACCTGGTAATCACCTACCAGTCACAAGGGCTTTGTCTCAGGGTTTTATTTTACACACACACACGTGTGTGTGTGTATGTGTTTGCATTTTTATGCATATGAAATCATGCTGTGATTCATGCTTGGCTACGTACTTCATCTAACAATAGATTATGGGTATCATTCCATGCCCAAACTATATCACACTGACTAAAACCTTCAGCCCTGGATTCAGACAAATGTGGGTTCTATTGTTAACTTTGACAGAAGCTGTGTATCACTGAGTAAGTTAATAAGTTTTACATCAGTTAAGAAAAAAAGATTTTAATCATCTCTACACATCCATTGGAATAATCCATACCAAGTACATAGTACAAATGCATGGCACTTACTAAGTAAGCTCTGCAAGAAAAAAAAAAAGTTAGTGTTTTTTACATTTTAGCTCTATGATAATATTAAATACCTGGCTAGTGCTCTATTTTGTAGCTAGAACATGATTATCCAGTCCAGTCCCCAAATCTTAGATGTTTAGAGTTTTCCTATCTTGCTTTCATCGCTATCATAGAACATGCTGTCAATGATCCAGCATTTACAGATGAGAAGAAAAACCTTTTGTGTTAAGTTTGCAGGAAAGGTATAGTTTAGGGATTTAGAGTCACCCTATGTATGCATTTTTGTAATTTGTCAGTTTCTTTCCTTAGAAAGTACAAGCATAAAAAAATAAAACTCTGTATCATATTTGAAATTACTCTCAGGGAGATTATAACTATTCCATTTCTACCAGTATTATATAAGATCCACATTTTCATACTGTCCATTTTCTACATTGAAGTGTAACCTATACAGTATAAATTCCAAGATCTTAACTACACAGCTTTGTGGATTATTACATATGTATACATCAGTGTAACAATGACCCCAATTAATATACAGAATACCTCCAACACATCTGGATTCTTCTTACCTCTTTCCAGTTAATACCCCCAACTCAAAGGTAAATTCTCTTCTGACTTCTAAAACTGTGAAGCTAGTTTTGTTTTGTTTTCTTCTCTTGAACTTAAAATAAATGGAATCACACAATGTATGCTTTTTTGTTTATGCCATCTTTTGGTTAACACAATGTTTTTTGGGATTCATCCCATTGTGTAACAGCAGTTTCCCCCTTTTTATTGTAATATATTATTTCACTATATAATCATACCTCTATGTGTTCATATCTTTTCATATATTTGAGCATTCGGACGGTTCTTACTTTGAGACATTATGGATAATGCTGCTGTTAAGTCATGCATATCTAATTTGGCGGGCCTCTGCTCCCATTAAAAAAAAAATCTGAGAGTGGAATTGCTTTTTTTATTAGGGTGGGCCTATATTTAGGTATGGTAGATAACTAATGGTTTTTCCAAATCCTTAAAACAATTTATACTCTTTTCAGCAAGATTTGAGGATTCTAGCTGTTCCACATCTTCATGGTCAAATGATATCATCAGTCTTTTGAACTTTAGCCATTTATATGGGTACATATCTCATTGTGCTTTTAATTTACATTTCTCTGATGAATGGAATTTTAAGATAGTAAGCACTTCAAAAATGTTTTTTAGCTACTTTGTAATCCTTTTCTAAGTAACTTATTCAATATTTGTCCACTTTAATTAAGTTGTCTTTTTGTTGTTGACTTGTAAGAGTTCTCCATACAATGTTAAGTACAAAGCTTCTGTCAGATATATACATATTCAACTCTTTCAGTAGATACGTAGGTAGGTAGATAGATAGATAGGTAAATCTCTTTCTAGTTTGTAGCTTGCCTATTCATTTTTAGTGATATCTTTTGATGGCAGAAGTTATTATTTTCAATGAAATAGCAAGAATATTAGAAAAATTTATAAACATACTAAACTAATATATGGCTCTTAGCAAGATCTCTAGATATAACGTCAATATAGAAAAACTAATAGAATTTCTGCAAACAAAACAAAGAATTTGAAATTGAATTGTAAAAGGCAATACCAATTACAAAAATCTTAAAAATGTCAAATAACTAGGAATCAATCTAAAGACAAATGTGGAAATCTTTACACTAAAAGCTTAAAAAGAGTGAAATTAAAGATAATTTAAATAAGAGGAGAATTATAACATTTTAGTGGACTAGAAGATCCATCATGGTTAACGTATGAGTTTTCTATAATTGATCTAGATGTATTGATTTAGGGTCAATAAAATAGAAATCAAAATCACAACAAGAAGTTTTGTTAGAATAAATAAGTGATTTTAAAATTATTTGGAAATAGGACTTAGATAAACAAGACAATCTTTATTTTTTTAAAAAAAAATTAGTGTTTATTTATTTTTGAGAGAGAGAAAGAGAGAGAGCAAGCCAGGGAGGGGCAGAGAGAGAGGGAGACCAGAAAGGGAAGGAGGCACCAAGCTCTGAGCTGCCAGCAGAGAGCCCAACATGGGGCTCAAACCCACGAACTGTGAGTCATGAGCTGAGCCAAAGTCTGGTACTAACCAACTGAGCCACCCAGGTGCCCCAGACAAGACAATCTTAAAAAAAAACAACCAAAACTATAAAATTTCAGTAATCATGATAGATCCATAGTAATTATGGAAGTGTGATATTGGCATAAAGATAGATATAAACTAAAATAATTAGAACAAAGAATCAAACTATAGACAAGCAGTATGTATTCTCTTGATTCATGGCAAACGCATCAACACCATTCAAAGAGAAAAGATTTTTTCAATAAATTACTCTGAAGCAATAGGATATTCATAAGAAAAAAAGAAAACCTTGATCTCTACCTAACACATACAAAAATTTAATTGGAGATTAAGGGTTTTTTCTTATGAATATCCTATTCCTAATTTAATACATAAAAATGATGTCTTGGTGATACTTCTATTTGCATTTCTTTGAATACTAATATAGTTTAACTTCTTAAACTTTCTGCCTATATATTTTCTTTATGACATTCCCCTGTGGAGGTTTTTTTTTTTTGCTTATTTTTCTAAGATATTCATTATTTTTATAAGAGCACTTGAAGACAAGAATATTAACCCTTTTAATTATATGTTATTAATTCATAATTCATGGTATTTCTATCTCTCTAAAATTAAGATAAATTTTATTTAAGCAAATTTATTAATGTTTTTCCTTTATGACTGATTTCATACATACTTAGACATCCTTCCTTTAATGGAGAAAGTATATTTTCGTCCTGTGTTTTACAGTTTCATCCTATGCATTTAAGTCTTAATCCAGTTAATGTTAACTTTGGTATCTTATTACAATTATGGCTGTAACATTATTTTTAAGCAAGAGTTAGTCTTGTCTGAATATCACTCATTAATAAATCTTTTTAATGTTGTGAGATGTTGTCTTCATCAACTTCTAAAATCTTTTGTATTTTTACATCTATTTCTGGAATTTCTTTTTATTCTTTTGATGTGGGTGTTTTTACTTTTGACAAGAATGTTACATAAAATACTATTTAATATTTGAAGGGGATAGAAATCTATATCTAACATTGGAGCTTAAACTGAATGTTAATACAATGTTAATAAAACTGATAATAATGGCAATCCTTATGTTGTGCTTGACCATAGCTTCCAGAAATGATTAGAAGAATCAGATGACTGACTCACACAAGAAAGAGAATCCAGGGTCACCTGGGTGGCTCAGTCGGTTAAGCCCCCGACTTCGGCTCAGGTCAGATCTCATGTTCGTGGGTTTGAGCCCCGCGTTAGGCTCTGGGCTGACAGCTAGCTCAGAGCCTGGAGCCTGCTTCCGGTTCTGTGTCTCTTTCTCTCTCTGCCCCTCCCCCTCTCATGCTGTCTCTCTCTGTATCAAAAATAAATAAAACATTAAAAAATTAAAATAAAAGAGAGAGAATTCAAAGCTGTGCTTCTTCTAGCACAAGTTTATGAGAGCAATGTGACTAGCAGAGACGATAGCTACCATGTTAACAATAGTCTGCAAGTAAGAAAGGTTACCTGTAGGTCTTCTTCAGTCTTATTAACAGTTTATTGAAGTGTAGTTGACCTGTAGTATTATTTCATTTCAGGTATACTGCATAGTGATTCAATATTTATATGCATTACTAAGTGATCATCACAATAAACCTAGACATTATCTGTCGCCATACAAAGTTGTTAAAGTAAGAAACAAAAAAAGTACTATATATGTAAAAAAAAGTACTATACATGGCTAGAACTTGTTTATACAAACAATATAAAACAACCACTACAACAACATGCCCCCGGTTTGTCTTTCATACCACAGATCTTACCATGATTCATAGAGCAAAACTAAATAGGTCATTGTACCAACAGATATCTTCATGCCTCAAGATGAACATAGGTAAAAACCAGAGGTCTAGAATAAGTCATGGTAATTAAAGTTAAAGATGGTTCCATACACACAATTATAAATTTCACATATGGTTTTAAACCCAGGGAGAGTATGTTTTATCATGTACCTACCACAGTCTTTTATTTTCTTCTTTTGTATCTTTAAATCAGAGGCTTTTCCCAATATTACCATTATTTAATGGCACCATTATTAGGTGGCCACTTTTTTTTTCCTTTTTTGTCTATTTTTGGATCTCATATACAATGTTTCTTCCTCAAGTTCAATCTCCTCTTTGTCTTCTCCATAGAGTATATTTCACCTATCAGTTTTGACATTCCAATTAAGGAAGTGTTCTCTTTCTATTTTTATTATACTCAACAAGTCATATTCTCCATCATTTAGAAACATTTCCAGTTAATCTTTTTAATTTCCCATTTACTTTGTAGTTACTTATAGACAATTAAGTCCAGTATGTTAATATTACTTATCACTTATCTTATATTTCATCTTAGCTTGTAGAACTCCCTATTCTCTTCATTGTGCATGTTGAGATTATTTGGGCTAAGCAAAAGATCTTCCCTTAATACCCAATTTAAAGCCAACTTAATGAGCCCTGCCAGTTCTGAACACAACAGGGAGTTTGGTATCCCATCTGGTTAAGTGGAGACTACAATAACTTCCATGATGAGGACATCTGTTTAGAAAAATCAGAGTTCCATAAATCCAAAACTCTCCTGTACCACTAACACACCCATCATTTGTGCTTTATCTTATTCTCTTCATTTGTGATACCCCGGTCTTCAAGATGACTCCCTTTTCTCAATTCCCTTAACTAAATTCCTTGGTACATATAAAATAAAAATAAAATAACAAAGTTGAAATCATGTAACAAGTCCAGATTTACTCCTTTTGATCCATGGTGTTTACTTTTGTAAAATACATTTAGAAAGTGATCAATGATAATAATAGAAATGATACTCGACATTTGTACAGTGTTCACTAAGTTAAGCACTAGACACTCTATATGCATTATTTCCCTTAATCCTTGCAGTAAACTTAGGAGGAAAAGTAAATGAACATTCCGATCGCCCCTCCAACACCCATTCTGCTCTGCATCAGTTCAGTAGCGAAAAAGTCAACTGGAAAAGATACACTGTAATACAGCAGCAGCAACAACAAAAGTAAATAAAATCCACAAAAACAAATATCCCTGCCCTCATGACGTTTACGTTCTCTCATTCTCCTGAAGGCTGAGCAACTGTACACTCAGATATATGAGGCAAAAAATCTCCTCATGCTATCTAGTTAGATGTTATTGGCACAATTTTACAGTGAAAACAAGAAGGTGTATGCTTTAGTTACATACATAGGGGAAAGCAATGAATACCTTACCTAACCAAAGCAAAACAGTAACAACACCTTTAACATGCCAGATATTGTAATAATAACTAAAAACACAAATAAAGTGTTTGTGCCTAAGAAAACATTCCCATGTTTTCAAGAAGAACATAGAAGCTACCAGAAAGCAATAAAGGTCTCTAAAGTAAGTAAAAGTAAGTAAAAATATTTATCTCATGAACCAATACACATGAATACTACTCATTAAGAATAACCTCAGTCTCTCTCTCTCTGACCTTATTTACCTCCATATTAAGTATCATTTTAACCTCCAGAAAACTAGAATATCTTATAAGAAAAAAATTAAAAGGATCACTTAGTTATTATAGTGAAAACTGATTCTTTATAGCAACAGGAGAAAGGCAAACTTGTAAAAGAAGACCTACAAAGTTAAAATAAAAAAAATAAATGGAGATATGTAACATAGAGGCCAACACATTACAACAAACCCTCAAGAAAATACTATATTGTAAATACATTGAATGGTTAGTGGTAGTAATAATATCAAGTCATAAAATAGAGTGAAAATTATGGCCAATACGTTAGAAGTCAAGGAAGTACATTTCTATTAAAGTGAATTCTGTGTTTTTAAAGGATTCAGTTTAAAGGCGTCATCATCTGTTATCCAGTAAACTTGGCCATGCTAAATGTAAGATAGATTAATTTTTGAAACTAAAATAATCTTACTAATTGTTAAGTATTCTCATGGTATTACAAAACTTTGAAATCTTTACTCCACTTTCCTTACAGATTTGTAAAAAAAAAAAAAAAAAAAAAAAAAAAAAAAATTTAAAAAAAAGTAACCTGCCTCTCAGAACTTTTAAGCTCCTGACTCTTGATTTCTGCTCAGGTCATGATCTCACGGTTCATGGGTTCGTTTCATATCAGGCTCTGGGCTGACAGTGCAGACAGAGCCTGCTTGGCATTTTCTCTTTCCCTCCCCTGCTCATGCTCTGTCTTTTTCTCTCAAAATAAATAAATAAACATGAAAAAACATTTTTAATGAGGAGGTTGGGGAAAAGAGAATATATAGGGGGACAAAAAGAAATCAGAAAGAAATGATAATTCTTTCTTTTCATCCACATACATGTTCTTTCTTTAATCTCGTCCCTTTTACTCTTTCCGGAAAGAATTAGCTCTACTCATAATTCCTAGCTTTAAGCCTACATTTCTATTCTAAGCCTCTTTCATTGTGGCTTCTAACCATCTTATAAAAGACATAAAGCGCCCTCCATATTCTTTTCAGTGCTCTTCACACTTCAATAGCAGTATTCCACATGGTTGGCCATGTTCCCCTTTAAATTATGCTATTCCCCATGGCTTTGGGGGGACAGATTTCCTTTACTAAATCAAAGTACAGAATTCCTATGAAATCTTTTGTAAGTGGAAATGATGGAAAGGGAAGAAGCAACTATCATTAATTCACATGGAAATTTTAATTTTTTTCTTTTCATTCCAGTATAGTTAACCTTCAGTGTTATGTGTCAGGTGTACCATATAGTGATTCAACATTTCTGTATATATGGAAAATTTTTTAACATTTACAGACCCCCCAAAAAAGAGCCTCCACTATGTTTTTCTGATACGTTAGGACACATCTTGCTACAAATGCACAAAATAAACCTGACAAAGCATAGATATTCACAGACACCGCTCAGAGCTGTGGTGACTTGGTGCCGAGTGCAGTTCCTCGGGACACTCCCCCTGCGGGGTGTGTGCTGCCTCAGCAATACCTCGCTGCGACACAAACGCTAAATGCTATTGTTGTTCTCCGCCTTTTCCCATAAAAGCCAAAATCCTCTTTGGATTTCTTTCCGTTAGTGAAAACAGGTACTAGTGTAAGTCTTTTATGAAAACAGTGTGGCCTAACAAGAGCTTTTGATAAACGGGGATACCTGTATAATTCATGTTTTTACTCATCTGACCATTCTTCTCCTTGCCGGACCCCTCCTCCTCTACTTGTTCATTTCATGCCAAATTCTTTGAGTTTAAATCCTAACCCACCTCTGCCTCTCATTCTACACGTTTCCCCCCGATGGTCTCATTCAACTATACAGAGATGATCCATAAAATTTAACTCCAGTTTAGGCATCTCCTCTGTACTTCTGGCTCATAAGTTTTTTTAACTGTTTAACATTTCTTGATGATCTCAAAAGCATCACAACTTCAACATAACCAATACTAAATTTATTACTTTCTGCTGCTTCATGTCTTTAATCAATGAATGACCTCATCCTGTTATATCAGCTAAAAACTAGGACTCATTTCTGAGGTCTCCCTCTCTTTCAACCTCCTAAAGATCTATGAATACACTCTATCAATTGTACCTAATAAATATTTCTCGAATCTTTCCATGTCCATGGTTACCCCACCACCTTCTTGGGCTGAGATGTCATCTTCTCTTTCCTGTCCTATTATATCGTACTAATTTGTTTTTCTATACTAATTTATCTATTTGTATCTGTTTTGGTATCCTATACATCCATTCTCTACAAATAACCAAAGCAATCTATTCTAGAAGCAGATCAACTTATATCATCTTCCTGCTTAAAATTCCCCAATAATTTCCCATTGCTCATCAGCAGCCATAACTGAGAATAATCTCTAAGGACTTGCATGGCACAGATTGCTGTCTTACTCTTGTCTGAACTGTTGCCATCCTTCTTTCCGCTCCAGTCCTATTGGATATTTGCTCATTATTTTGTACTTGCACCATGGTTTCTGTCAAGTACTTTTATCTGTACTGTACTCAGACTGGGACACTATTTCCTGCACTCTTACTTACCTAACTCATATTTAACCTTCATATCTCAAGTGTCTCTTTCTTAAGAAAATGTTTCTTTGGCTTCTCTAAAAAGATTAAACCCCCATATGATATAATATCACTCTATTTTTTTGGTACTTTCCATGTTGCAATTCTACGTTTGTGTGACTGTTTGATTAATGTCTCTGTCTCTAACTAGAATGTATGCTACCTAAGAACAGAGATTGTAACTATTTTGACTCACTATTTATTCCCACAGCCCAATATAGTGCCTCGTGACATTCCCATTCAGTAATCAAGGCTGAATGAATAAATAAATGAGTATCTTCAATCTCCTGCTTAGTCTGAATAAATAAATGCTTTTTTTTGAGCTTTTACTAGTGCCTAATTTTCAACACCCTCTTCCATTTCAGATATTTTAAGCCGTAATGAATCTTAAATGAGGAGCAAAATCTGGAAGAAAAATGAATTTATTTGGTTACATACTCTTTATATTACTTGTTCTTTTTAATCTTGACTTTGGGAATTTATATTTTCAGAAGCTTATACCCATGCATTGTCCCATTTTAAACAAATACTTTTGATGCATATATGGTATTTCTTATTCAGTGACTTAACTATGATACAACTATATTGTGGTAGGTATGGATCTAAAATGCTACTTGTCGACACCCAATTCCATTCTGTTTCCTCCAAATGAGCAGCTATGAATTACCCCACTAAAAGAGAGAACAGATCACAAAAATTGCAGGTATGTCTTCTAAAATTTTATGTGGATCTTCTTATGGAAAACATGAAGACTGGCATTTTTCTACTAAATTTAGTTCAGGCATACTGTGCCCTCAAATTTGACAAGATATCCTTGACTTCATGAGCAGTTGTGTTGAGTTTTTATGTCTGGTCCTATCCCTTCCTATTCCAGTATTCCTATAGGTCCTTCTTTTCTTTTTAAGTAGAAGAGAAATATAGAAAATGCTAGCTTAGTGTATGGTTTCTGAAAGATTGCTGATTTTGTGCCTATACCAAACTTCATTTATATGATTTCTTACAGAAAAGATGTCCAAGAGAAAAGTGGCTCAAACTCACTGATTAATATATGGACACAGATACTCTTAGTTAAAATGATAATTATTTTTGCTGGAAATATTAAAATATAGTGCATGTTGTATTATTTTAATAAATACGTTTTTCAAAATAGAATTAACTTAGGCAAATGTTATTATTATTAAAATCACACTGGTCCTGTATAATCTGCATACCAGACTGCAATTTTCAGTGCCCTCTTTAGTATTTTCATTGTACTATGCTGGGGTTCATAATACTCTAAAATGGCATTAATAAGTGAAGAATATTTACTCTTGACAGGATATAGACCTGGATTACCATGGACTTTGAGACTATTATATTTATTAGCCACTGGTCCTAAATAATATTGGGAATAGAATCAATGTTTAGAGTAATACATGCAGAATATCCATACTTCTTATTTTTTTCCCCTCAGCCACTACTCACGGTTCTTCTGTTCCTATACTTACTTTTCTCCACCTTTGTTTTAATATCTCAGCATCTGCTTTTTACTTCATAGTCACTAAAGAACAAAACTAAATGTTTCTATGGAAACTAAACAAATTTTGTGCATTTTTCATTAATAATACTAATTTTTATAATGACACTATTATAGAGACAAATTTCAGTCATCTAGAAAGTTCAGTCCCAATGACTTCCGTCAAATGAGATACTACTGTGATGTATGTTTATTCATACAACACAGTATTGAGCAGTGTTTCGTAAATACTTTAATTCATTATCTTTGGGACAGTATACAAATTTTATATATAACTTGTTATTCTATAACAATATTTTTCTTGTGAAATATTGGAACTTATACTCCAAATATAAACATTCATGTATTCACTGTCTCCTACTTCTTCAACCTCTATTCCTTGAGGATCATTGATTATCAATAAACAAGATTCTTTTCTTTTATGGAACTTACTGGATTCTATTTGGTTAAACTGTGAGACATTAGGTGGCCCTTTAAGAAAGGACGGGATCTCACAGGGTGGAAAGTGGCAGATAAACATTTTTCATGATGACACCAAGGCCCAAAGAAATAAACTGCTGGCCACGGTTCTCAAATAATAGGGCTAGAATGCAGAGTACAACAAAATTTTATTATTTAAGTAACTTCTCACTGTATCATATAAATTGTTTTTGTTTCTTCTTTGATTTTATTAATAGGTTTAATAAGGCATAGTTGACATTTAATGAAATTTACTTGTTTTAAGTGAAATATAGTTTATTTCAAATAAATGAAATAGCATCAGAATATAGATCCAGATGAAGCTAATGGGAAATTTTCTGCTTTTTAAGAAAATCAATAAAGTGAGTAGTTTGGATTTAAAGTAGTATAATACCAGCCATGAAAGACAGCATGCCCACTATTATCAAAACCGTTATTCCTATCATTTTTTTGGTATAATTTATATGTGACCAATGAACTCTAAAATTGGTTTCCTTTAGATTTTGAGACTAGAAATAAAAGCCAACCAAAGAGTCACTCATTTGAAGCTCATGTTGGATAAAAGTGTGAGTTTTTCCAATAACCAAAGTCCTAGGAGTTGAAAACTTGCACAAATATAAGAAGAAAATGAAGTTGATATACTAAACTCACAAGTGGGTAGGCTGATCTTATTTTTCTTTTAATTTTTTTTTTTTTTTGGTGGGGGGCAGGGCAGCCTAATTTTAAAGTGTGAGACTAGTCAGTGATATCCTTGCCTTTTGCTGGTGGTATTCTTCCTGAAGCTACAACTCCCGAATCGCTGGCAGCATAGTGAGAAATTGGATTCTGTATCATTTAAGTTTGCTTTTCCCAGGGTCCAGAAACATTCTTATTTGCCAAAACGGAGATAATCTCCCCAAAAGTGAATATTCAGGAAACTTCAATTACATGAATTTCATTTATATCCAAATCCCTATCATAAGAAATTAGGTCATATACTCTGAAGGAGAAACCCTTTGGCACATATAATCCCAGTGTTTATCCTAATAAATTCCCCGTCACCCCATTCTTGTACTCGAGGTTTTTCTGCTAGTTCTACATTCCCCATGTACATTTTTAAGCCAATACAGGAGTACGGGTGCCTTACTTTTGCAAGTGCACAAACATTTGCATCTACTTGCGCCTTATAAAGGCCTTAAATCACTGGTTCTCAAATTTGTCTGCACACTGCAAGCACCCGCAGAACGTCAAGCACAACTGGGTCCGAGGTCTCTGAGTTAATAGCATGGCAGGTTTTGATAGCTTTCCTGGCCATTCTAACTTTTTTTAAATATTTATTTATTTATATGGGGGGGGGGGGAGAGAGAGAGAGAGACATAGAATCTGAAGCAGGCTCCAGGCTCTGAGCTGTCAGCGCAGAGCCTGATGAGGGGCTTGAACTCATGAACCATGAGATCATGCCCTGAGCTGAAGTCCCTTGCTAAACCACTGAGCCACCCAGGCGCCCCCTAGCGGTTCTGATAAGCAGCAAAGTTTGAGAACCACTGCCCTAAACTACTTCTGAGGGAAAAAGGTAGATGGACCCTGCTCATGCTCTTTTACTGGTAGTTAGAACTAATTCTGCCTCAAGTGAATGCAACACTGAAGGCACCAAGGAATATATATTCTTAGTCTGCATATAAGAGACTAGAGCTTCCTCAAGCAACATGAGTCTTTGCCAACCTCTAAGTCTTTGCCAGAGGGACTGATACACTTTCCATTTCAAAATGTTGCTTCCTTGACCTTTTGCTGTCGACCAGATGCTTCATTATTTCGTATATTATGAGTTTTACAGAATCAGATGAGTGCTATTTGCATTGGCCTCCATCACTTTCTGGTTCGGGGCAGATTAAAATCCCTATACTACCTTTAGGAGACTTTCTCTATTGGCACCAGCTATATTCAGGAGACCTTTTAAAAGTAAACAAGAAAACCCTTCCTAATATAATTCTCCATGGAGATTATTTCAGAGGATGGGCTTTGTGGTTGATTGCACTCACATTACTATTTAAAATAAATGCACAAGAGGAAAAAGGCACAACATATAAAATATTAAGGTAAAGGTTAAGTATAATATTAAAATAAAAATTTGAGTTTTGGAAATCATTTATTTTGAATTACTGAACAATTTTTTAAAAGATCAGCTAAAACGTACTTTTTAGCTGTTGAATTCTAAGTTTTTCTGAACCATCTTTTTTTTTTTTTTTCCTGCCAACGGAATTCTCTGAGGCAAATCGAGTGAAATATTTTGCTGGAGGGGATACTTACTTTCAAGAAGCATTCCTCTGCATCATGAAATATATTGAGGGAAGAAAAAAATCAAAGACAATGCTATAATTTGTGGCAGGCAAGAAACAATTAAGATTAATATGGTCATGGGATCTCTTAATTTTCCTATAGCCTAAGTCATGACTTAAAAGTCAGTTAATTATTCAAATATTAAAACATGCACCCACATAGTTTTCACTTCTTTCATTTAAGTGTTCATTGTTTTCCCTTTGATGGCATGTCAAGGGAAGAGAATGCCCTTTCCTACTTATCTCAGACATCTGCTGCTAAGGAGCCTTCTGTTAATTATCCTGACATATCTAACCTGTGAGGATTTTTTTTTTTTCTTTAGGAGCTAGAGACTAAAAGGTAAAAAGAAAATAAAAGAGGAATGACATTTAAAACATTCCATAAAGAATGATATATTTAAGTCATTTTCACATTATTAACTTGCTTACATTCATAGTCTATTTAACAATTTAAGGTCTAAAGATTCAGAACATGCCTCACAAGCAATTGTGAGGCAAGAGAGATATATCAAATGAATGAATGCTCTTTTTGTATTTGAGGCTCTCAGTCAAATAGACTGTGTGTGGGTTTTTTTGTTGTTGTTGCCATAGTTAGTACCTTATGCCCTGAATAGTGTCTTGCCTGAAGGAAAAGAGAAGATTTATTCCTATGAGCTTTTCTAAGATATTGTGTGGATTGTAGATGGCATAGTTTTACATTTATTGAAATTGTCTTTCCCCTTGGGTCTTAAGAAAATGTGCCTAAAGCTATTATCACATCTATCGACTCTGTGGGATTTCATGGATGCGGCTCTTTGTCCCAAGTGGTTCAAAAATGACCTTTATGAGTCAAAGTTCAAGCGGAGTGAAGGTTCTAAGATGGAGATTAGAGACCTGTCAGTTGTCTGAAAGGATAAAAGTGTAAAATCATATGTGACGCTCAGTTCAGTCACATCAAACACTAAGAAATGTTTACTGAATGAACTACACCATCTCTAATCATACTTTTCCCTTAAGTATCCACGTTAGCATGGGCCCCGAACGCCGAGCGAGCTTGCAAAGGAAGAGCTCCTAATAAGTATGCACCAATGACAGCAGGCATGCGCTTGCACCTTAATTTCTTACAGCAATTATTTTTACTGCTCAAATGAATCTGACTTGTTGTTAGAAACTCTCCATCTCATTCCTCTGCTTCTTTTAATTAACTTCTCAAAACTAAGAGAGAAAAATATGAGTCATTGGAAAACTCTAGTAAATATGGGGGCAAGAGCAAAGGCAGAATGCAGGTTTACCAGAGCAAGATATGGAAAATTCCTTAACCGTGGTGCTTTGAAAGAAGAAGTTTCCTTTGCGCACAGTTCTGTGTATCTCATAGTAGTAAAAAGAGGGGCGTAAGTGACGGATGCAAAGTGGGTGACTGTGGAAGTACAACTTGTGATTTCTGGAGGTCGGATACCATTCTGCTGCTTCAGACACCACTCCTGGTGAAAATGAATTAAAGTGGAGTGCAAATCCTCGGTAGCAGAACATCCCTTCTCTCTCCACACCCCGCTGCGGGGCTGCCACGGTCTTTTAATTTGCCATATCTTGGTTGTAGTTGTTTCATTCTCTGAACAGCTGAACACATATTGCATGCCTCATTGATGCATCATTTGGAAAAACTTAGCACGTATCATCTTGTTATATTAATAAGAAGCAATATAGGCATTTAGCTACCTGAGACTTACTTATCTGTTGGAAAAATAATAAATTATACTAGGGAACTATTTGCAATAATAATCTAACTGCTGCAAAGACAATACTAAGAGAAAAAAATGTTAAACACATAAAGCTGGACCCTGAAAATCCTATTATTTAAACAGCTGCATATTTTTATTAGCTACTCAAAAGAAGTTTTATTATAGTATTGTAAACATTATGTGTTTGGAGGTCCAAATATTTTAATGCATTGTTCTCCCCATGAAATAGCTGTCAGAGTATAATTGGATTCAGTATTGCCTTAAAGCACATGTGTTTTCTTTAACATTTACCTTTAAACAGATTTCTACCTTATTATTAGTTCCTTTTTTTAATGCTTACACAGAGAGCTGATTTCCCTAAGTTATAATTTAAATAACTCTTGGTCTTCGCTAATTCCAAATTGTGTAACATCATAAAATGATCTAATTAAAAAAAGCAAAGACCTCTACTTTACATAATGTATTCAACAACCAACAACTAAAAACTCCTGTGATTTTTTTTTTATCTGGAAGGGAATTATATAGACAAGAGCTTAATTAAAGTTGATCTCTCTCTATTTTATATCTTTATGGAGAGAGACTTGGAAGAATAATGCTTAAGATTTCTAAAACTTACATATCAATCTCCATCACCTCAAAATAGTTCTATTTTTTTATATGGAAGAATAGTACTTAAAATTATCTTTGGTTATCCAAAACTAAATCATGAATATCATTTAAATGATATCTAGAATGCTTAAACTATTTAGAGCATCTTTGTCTCTCCTGTCAAAGTGTAAATTTGTGACTTTGTTTCCCTCTCTTTCAGAAAGGTCATGGATTTAAATAAAATATGGACTTTCCTCCTACCTAAGAGTCAAAGAATTATTATCAAAAATAAATTTTTAAAAATATGTAATAGCTACAAAAATATTTCTGCTTTATCAAACTATAAATTTACAACTTTATATTATTAAAGTTATTACACTATGTTATTACAAAACCTTATAGCCTAAACATCAGTGGAAAATCCCCTCCTACTCTGGCAACAGAAAAGGAATAGTGACCATTCTGAAATATGCCCAGAACTTTCTGTTCTTAACAAAGCCTGCCCTTAAGGTAAACAATTTCACCAGAGCCTAACTAATTCAAGTTTTACCAAAGCCTAACTCATTTGGAGAAGGAAGATACTTAACTCCAGTCCCCTTTAGCCTTCAGTGTGGAAGAAGAGATATACTCAGCTCAGGCTCACCGGAAGACTGAGATCTAACTATAGGATCCTAGAGAATGTTTCCCTGTCCCATACCTTACCATCACATGGCTGAAGCTCCTGTGTAATCCCAAGGATTACAGTTAAAAGAACTGCAAATCTCAATTCCCAAGGAGTCTTTAGGGGAACCCAGCGACAACGGGGGAGACAATACAAGGACTCTTTAGTGATTTCAGCCTGTGACCCCACAACTACAGCAGACAGTGAACACAATCTACTACTGGCCATATTACCATAAACCTTACACTAACGAAACCCATCTACCTCAGTTCCTTTTTACTGATACACCATGTCCAACTTTCAATAAAGTCATGCTACAAGGCAAAGACATAGCTTGAAGAAACAAAGCAAGTATCAGAACTAGACTCAAGTATGACAGAGATTTTAGAAATATCAGACAGGGAATTTAAAATAATTTGTTGCTAAGAGCACTAGTGGAAAAACTAAGCACCAACAACAGATGGAAAATGTAAGCAGAAGATGGAAACTCCAAGGAAGAACCAAAAGGAAATGCTAGATATCAAAATCACTATTATAAAAATAAAGAATGTCTTAATGGGGTTCATTAGTAGACTGGAAACAGCTACAGAAAAAGTCAACGAGTTTGAAGAAATATCAATAGAACTTTCCCAAACTGAAAACAAAGAAATAATATAATATTTTATATTACATAAAGAATATAATATTCTATATCATATATAGGATATACAAGAACTATTGAACAGTTACAAAGATGTAACATATACCTAATGGGAAGAAGAAGAAATATCTGAGATAATATTGACTGATAATTTTCCAAAATTAATGACAGATCAGATATCTCAGAAAATACCAAACAGGATAAATACCAAAATATATATTCCTTGACAAATCATTTAAACTGCAAAAAATTAGGGTTGTCTGGGTAGCTCAGTTGGTTGAACTTCTGGCTTTGGCTCAGGTCATGCTTTTATGGTTCATGGGTTTGAGGCCCACATCAGGCTCTGTGCTGACAGCTCAGAGCCTGGAGCCTGCTTTGGATTCTGCGTCTCCCTTTCTCTCTGACCAACCCCTGCTCATGCTGTCTCTCTCTTTCTCTCTTTCTCTCTCTCAAAAATAAATAAAACATTAGCAAAAAATAAAAAAATAAACTGCAAAAAATCAAAGACAAGGAGAAAATCTTGGAAGAGGCGGAGGTAGGGGTTAAGGAATATTACTTATAAAGGAAAAAAGATAAGACTTATATTAGGACATCTTTTTAGAAGCCATGCAAGCACAACAGAAGTAAAGCAAAATATTTAAAACCAGATAGAAAAAAAATCCACTAGCCAGGAATTATGCACTCAGTGAAACTGTCTTTCAAAAGTATAGGAGAAATAAAGACTTCCTTAAAAACAAATATTTAGGAAGTTTATCACCAGAAGACCTGTCCTGTAAGAAGTGTTAAAAGAAGTTCTTCTGAGAGAAAGAAGATAATATAGGTCAGAAACTTGAATCTACATAAAGGAGAGTGTTAGAGAAAGAATCATTTTTTTAAAAAAGTAAAACAGGCAAAAGATTTAAATAGGCATATCACCAGAGAAATATCCAAATTGTCAGTAAAAATAAGAAAAGGTCAACAAAGATGTAAAATGAAGCCATAATGAGATAGAACCACATAACCCCACACGCAGCCATCCATTGAAGACAGAAATTATCAAGTGGCGGTAAGGAGCGCAGAGCAACTATATTCTGAACACCTGCTGGAGAGACAGGAACTGCTGTGCCCACTAGGGAAAACCGTTTGACAGCATCTATAAAAACTGACCACATCCACTACACTCTAGGACCCTATAATCCCTTTCTGAAGAATATATCCAACAGAAATGCAAACAGAAGTTCAACACAAGACCTGTTAAAGAATCCTTATAGCAGGGCACCTGGGTGGCTCTGTCGGTTAAGCCTCTGACCTTGGCTCAGGGCATGATCTCACGGTTCATGGGTTTGAGCTCCGCGTCAGGCTCTGTGCTGACAGCTCAGAGCTTGGAGCCTCCTTTGGATTCTGTGTCTCCCTCTCTGACCCTCCCCTGCTCACGCTGTCTCTCTCTCTCAAAAATAAATAAAAACATTAAAAAAATCTTTATAGCAACACTATTTGCACTATGGAAGATCTAGAAATTATCCCAATAACCATCAACAATTGAATAGTGTCGCGTCCACCGCTTCCCACAGAATAGCTAAATTAATTGTGGTATAGTCACACAATAGCATATTATGAAACAATGAGAGGTACTTTACATGACAGAAGAATAAAAATGAATTTCAAGTGCAATGCCAAACAAAAAATAAGCCAGATACAAGAGAGTGTATACTGAATGATTCTGCTACCTTAAGTTCAAAAACAAGCAAAACTATATATGGTATTTGAAATAAGAAAAGCAATCTTTTTTGAGTAAGGATAGTGGCTGGAAAGGGTATGACTGTGGCTTTGGAGATGTTGATCAAGTTCTGAATGTTTTCCAAATAATATAAATTCACTAATTTGTACACTTATGTGCACTTTTCTATGTATGTGTGTGTATGTGAAAAGAAAGTTGGCATAAATGTTTTATTTTTAAAAATAGAGACCTTGAGGTGCCTGTCTGTATGGTTCAGTCAGTTGAGTATCCGACTTCAGCTCAGGTCATGATCTCACAGTTGGTGAGTTCTAGCCCCACATCAGGCTTGATGCTGTCAGCCTATCAGCGCAGAGCCTGCGTCAGGTCTTTTGTCCCCCTCTCTCTGACTCTCCCTCACTTGTGCTGTCTTGAAATATAAATAAACATTAAACGAATTAAAAATAGAGATTTTTAAATAGACAATGGTTTCCAAACAATTTAGCTGGAGAACTTTTGTTTTTTAAATAACACTTAGAGTGGACACATTAATATATCTATATCTATCTCTCTAATTAATACAATATAGTATATAAATTACATGGAAGCAGATAAACTTTGGATAAAACCAAAGGGCTTTAAACATTTAAAAGGGCTTAAGCTTTCCCCCATATCTGCATATTTTTGCCCCATCCCTTTACCCCAATCTTACCCTTTTCCTGCCCTAAGATTCTTTATGTTTTTTATTATTTTATTGGGTTTTTTTTTTTGTTTTTATTTGTTTGTTTGAAGAGAGAGAGAGAGAATCCTAAACAGGCACAGGACTCAACCCCAGGGCCCTGGGATCATGACCTGAGCTGAACTCAGGAGTCAAACACTCAACTGACTGAGCCATCCAGGCATCCTCAGTCCTACAGTTCTTAAGAGAACTCTAGGAATTTTGGAGAAAGCAGCTGATGAACTACTGGCCTATAGAAAAAGAAAAGTGATTCCCAAACCTATTTGGTCATTTGTATCCTCAAAGGAGCTGGTTCAGACAGATAGGACTCATTCCAGATCTACTAATCGGAATGTCTGGGATCTCAGCGGAGGCGTGGGCATCTAGATCTCTGATGCACAGACCTGATCAGTTTTATTCCAAGGCAAGACTGGAAAGTGCTGTTCATCATAGAGCAGTGGTTCTCAAACTTTAAGGGCAAAATTGTTGGTGGGCTTCTTTTAAAGTCCCATCTTCGAAAATCTAATGAGCTGCCTGGGGGTGGAGTACAGGAATCTGACTAACATTTTCTTACTTTCAGAACCAGGCCTTAGAAACTGTGCAATTGCAGCCTTCAAAGGCATGATAGGGAGTGCCTTTGGGGGAATAGTGTCTGCAAGGGACATCGAGGAGGTTTCTGGGTGCTGGTGATGTTTTGTTTCTTGATCTGGATGCTGGTTACAAGGAAGCTCAGATCCTGAGAGGTGAAGGTACCGGATAAGGTTATAAAGCTATGGTAGAACTGAGACTGGAGCTCAAGTCTCCTGCCTCATAGTTCGAGGCTCCTTGCACACCACCCCTCTCTGCGGCCCACTCATTTTTATCCTTTGATCAGAGACTGCACACATGCCACATATTCTCCAATTTTACTTCATCAGGAACCCTTTACAAAAACAAATTTCACATTAGTTCTTCAGACACTTCAAACTAAATGGAGACATCTAACAGACATAGTAGCCCTTTGGACAATTAGGAAATCTATCACTTTCAGAAGCACTCCATGGACTATCCATTTTCCTTTCTCTCCTGATATTGCTGTCATAAACGGAGTGACTTCTGGGTGGTGTCTTACTTTCTGTGTTATAAGAAAAGAATAAACTGGTTAGAAATCATTAAGACTCAGGTAAAACATGAAGTGCATATTATTTATTTTTATTTTTTAAATTTTATTTTCTGTTTATTTATTTTTGAGAGTGAGAGAGGGACAGAGCATGAGCGGGAGAGAGGCAGAGAAGGAGACATAGAATCTGAAGCAGGCTCCAGGCTCTGAGCTGTCAGCACAAAGTCTGACATGAGACTCGAACCCAGAAGCTGTGAGATCATGACCTGAGCAGAAGTCAGACACTCAATCAACAGAGCTACCCAGGTGCCCCTATTTATTCTTTTAAGACAAGAAAATCCAGAAAAGAAAATTCTCCATCAAATCCAATGGGGGACTTTTAGGCCCACTGCAGCTAGCCATATATCTACTAAAATGATGGGCAAACATTTTTATTACATTGGAATTCTGCCAAATCAGATAATTAAGTCATCTTTACTACAAAATTCTTTAAAAAGTATTTTCCCCAGATACAGGGAGTAATAGCAGTGAAAATATACAATCAAAACCAATATGACAAAAGAAGGAAAATATCAAATGTTGGTGGAACGTGGAGGAAATGGAGCTCTCACGCATTGTAGGTAGGAATATAAATTGGTCCAAGCACTTTGTAAAACTCTACAGTTAGTTTCAAACATATGCTCACCTTCTGGTACACAATTACTGCTTTAGAAATCTACCAGATGGAAATGGATATATGTATTTACCAAAATACATGAATAAGATATTCATCATAACACTGGTCATAATACACCCAATCTGGAAACCATCCAAATGTCCACCTGTAGTAAAATGGATAAATATGCTGTCTTATACTTACATTAAGGGATACTATCAGCAATGAGAATGAGTAACAACGACTGTACACAATAAACTGGCTGAAACTTGCAAAAAGTGAACGTAAGAAACCTGCCATGAAAGAATACATACATTATGCCTCCATTTACATTAAGTTCAAGAATAGTGGAAATGAACTTATAGTGTTCAAAGGCATGGTAGAGATTACTTTGGGGGAATAGTGACTGCAGGGGGCTAAGGAGTCTTTTGGGTTCTGGTGATGGTTTGTTACTTTACTAAAATTTTTTTAAATTTTTATTTATTTTTAATTTTTTAATGTTTATATATTTGAAAGAAAGAGACAGACAGACAGAGCAGAAGCAGGTGAGAGGTAGAGAGGGAGGGAGACACTGAATCTGAAGCAGGCTCCAGGCTCTGAGCTGTCAGCACAGAACCCGATGCAGGACTCAAACTCATGAAGCACAAGATCATGACATGAGCCAAAGTCAGATACTTAACCAACTGAGCCACCCAGGCACCTCTGATGTGTTGTTTCTCTATCTGAGTGCGGGTTACGAGGGCATTCAGGCTGTGAAAATTCAAGGTGTTGTGTATTTATGAGTTAGGCCTTTTTAAGTATGTATACCACATTTGGATAAATAACTTTAAGTAGGCAAATGATATGCATATACTGTCTGTTACAGGCAAAAGCTTATGAATATGTTACTAGATACCTAGTTCTACACAATTAAGGGTGATATGGGCCTTCATTCTCTCTGAATGGCCGCCTTGTTTCTGGCTGATCAGTTGGGGTATACATCCACCTTTATAATTACAGAATTAGGATCTGATAGACTGATGTAAATCCCTGTTGCATCTCTTAGATTTGTGATCCTGAGGAAGTTAAGATATTTAAACCTCATGTGTAAAGTGAGGATAACATCACCAAACCTGTAGCATTATTGAGAAGGTTGATTGAAATTATTAAAGTATTTAGTATATGTCTGACATGTATAGGTGTTCAAAACTATAGTTATTTTGACAGGAGATGCTACTGGAAGTATTTCTGTTTACCTGCCAATCTGTGCCCTGGATCAATCCATTCACCTAAATCAGATACCTCTTACTTGAGGAAGGACTCTGGGCCAGGTGTGTTTGTCCTTGCATTGTCTCCTTCTTGATGATCCCATTCTGATACTCAATATTCTGACTTCCAAGCAGCTCTCGACCCTTGTGTATTTGTGCACTAATGGAGAAAAACTCAGCAGGTTTTGTCTCTGAGGTTTTTTTGCCTTTTTCACTTTATTCTCTTTGCATTTACATGTTCTCTTTACAGTTTTACACTTACAAAAATGTTTACAGTGCTAATTTTTTGCTTGGAGCCCTTACTAATGAAATTACTTCCCTGGAGCTCAACCACCTTCTTCCCGGTGGTGTCGTCCTATCTAATGCTCCATAAACAAGCAGTTGCCCCTGAAGAGAAAGGGCCTGAATTGCCCACCACGTGGAATCACCCTTTACTCCAGAGTCTGGGCTGCATATTTGTTTAACCTGCTTCGCCTCAAATACTGTGTGCATTTCTGCTGTCACCTACACGACCTTTCCTATTTTTTTTTTCATTTTTCATTGGTATTTTCAAAGTGCTTTTCAAACATTCACTGCCAGACCTCCCAGCAGCCAATAAACAAGGTCAATGTTATTAGCCCCATTTTACAGATGAGGTTAAGAGAGTTCCCAGAGGTCGCAAGTGAGTCAGTGGGAAAGAAGCTAGCACTTGTCATTTTCTTGGATCCACAGTGTTATTCATGCAGGTTCTGAGGCTACCAGGAGAATGTTGTTCATTGCTCTATAGACGAAAACAAAACAAAACAAAAAAAGTAGAATGGCTGGGGTTAAAACTTGAACCTTTTCCTAAATGCTTTTTGTTATAATGGCATTTGAAGTATTAAGTTTCTAAGCCAACTCTTATTTTTATGATGTTCCACTACATGCAGTTTTACAACCAAAATACCAGCTGATGGATCTGCCTATACATCAGCTATCTATCCACTCTCTCCGTCTCTTTTAAATTACAGAATACACATTCAATATCATCTCAAAATTCCAAAGAGCCAGTTATACAAAATTCTTTTCGGCTCTAGAGACAGCACAAGTCATGAAGACTACTTGTTCTGAGCCACTAGGAGATTTTACTAACTGTGAAAGGGAAGGAGAGACAGGTGGCAAAAACCACTCAGCTCTTTCCATTTTCCCCTCCTCCTGGAGGAGGCGGTTTCAAAGGGCATCACTCACTCCTCTTTCTACCCCAATATGAAGGTCACTGGGGGGACTAGAGTTGCAGGGAATGCTATTACTCTCTGACCAGGTGTAGGGAGACTAGTGCTTGCTGTTGCTACTTTTTTCTAAACTACTAGTTATGTGTTTCCATTAGCAATGCGCCTCTTTATAGATGCTCAGTTGAACGTGGCAATTTCAAGCATTGAGGATTGAATGAAAGATGATGAACACAGAATGACATGTAATCTATTACAAGTAAGAACTTACTTGAAGCTGCTTTGGATAACCACAAGAATAATAAATATTTCAAAATCTCTGAATTTTTACCCTCCAAATGTGCAAGTTAATGGATTAGTTAATTAAATGCAAGGTAATGATGTAATAATCTGATGACATAGCTCTGGAAAATGCAGCACGTAATGTAATAGTAGATTGTATTTCTACTTAATATAAGATAAAGAGCGTATGTGTCTGTGTGAGGGGGGGAAGGTGATAGAAAGAGAGAAAGGAAGAAGGTATCGTCATTTATCCAAAAGAAACAATTTAAATTATTTTGAGTTGCTATCGAATGTGAAGCATCGGGAATATAAGACTTCTGAAGAAACAAGATTTAAAGTGGACTTCTATGTATGAAGATAGGTAACAATAAGCAAATAACATGCCCACAATTTATTTGTTAAATTTTTATACAAACACAGTTGTAGACCTAGCACGATACTATGAAAGCCCTCGGAAAGGAACACACATAAACAACATAGTGATATTAATACTTACATTAACTATATACATTAGTGGCAAATAACTAAAAATATAAATAAAATAAGTTTCTTTCCAGCATATCTCCATTAGAACACCAGCAGGTGTCTTTTAAATGTTAAATTTAAAATTTGTGCTTCATAAGATTGTGGGAAAGTAGTTTCTCAGTCTGTAGCTTTTCTCATAAAAACTCAAATTTTGTAAGATATGTACTTAAAGAAAACTTTCTGAAGATTTTTTAACTTGTAATTCAACAACAGTTGGAAGGTTTGCTTTGGGCTTAATCTAGGCCGGGATAAGCCATGCTAACTCTTCCATCATATATTTTCAGCTCTAATAAAATGACTTCTTCCTCATTCAGAAGTCTCATTGCTTATATGGAGTCCTTTTCTATTTATACTGTGATGGAAGCGATTAATTTTGCCTGGGTCCTCTCACCTCAGTGAATCCCCTCAGCGCATTCATTCTCATTTTTGTAGAGACACAAAATATTCTATGAATTAGTACCAACAAGCTGTTTCTCTTTGATAACATGAATTTGGGGGGAAATCCATTTAAAACATGAAGTGATATGCAAGGAATGCTTTAGGAAACCACAGCGGAATTTTCCTCATCATTTTGTCTTTTCTTTATATTAGTTTCTAGTCATGTCAAATTTTTCTGATTTCCATAGATTTGGGAGGGTCTTTTTATGACTTTTTTAAAGACAAAATTCTGTGTCACCCTTTTTATGTGGAATTGGTCTAATCGTTGTGTATTAAAATATGGATATTCCTTAATAGGTCTTTCTTCAGGTCTCTGTTGAAAAAGACTATCATTAATAAAATCATGAAAGTTACATGCTGTTAAAATTAAAGTTTTACTTCCTTCTGAGATTTAAGCCCTGAAAGACTAAAAATAGTACAAAATGTGAGTTACCAGGGCATAGTCTTCAAGCACCAGGCAGTTACTCAACTGTGACAAACCAGAGGTGTGAATGTTAATATTTAGAATGGCCTTTCAGGAGACTGAACTGATGTGGGAACTAATTGGTATATGGACAGCAGTGCGTGCAACTGAAGATTCAGAATTCTGTGAAGAACTCCTCTGTACTAGTTTCCTAGGGCTGCCATAACAAAGCGCTATAAGATGTGTGCCTTAAAACAACAGAAACACACTGCTTTACAGTCCTGGAGACTAGAATTCCAATAACAAAGTGTCGTCAGGGTCATGCACCCTCTCAGAACTAGGGAAATTCTTCCCTGGCCCTCTCTAGCCTCTGGTGGTTTCCCTGCATTCTTCGACATTCTATAGCCTGTAGATCCAGGACACATGCCATATTTAGATCAGGGCTCATTCTAATGTCCTTATTTTAACTCAATTACCTCTATAAAGACCCTCTTTCTAAATAAGGTCATGTTCCAAGGAACTGAGGGTTAAGATTTCTACATGTCATTTTGGAAGGACACAGGTTCGCCCATAATTCTCCAGGAAAGGGAACAGGCAGGCCCTCCTGAGAAGAGACTACCTAGAGAAGAGCAACATCGAAAGGAGTGCCAGGGAAACGTGAGAGCTGAGGTTTGATATGTAGTGGTAGACGCAAGACTTTGAGAACTGAGCCAAGAGAAACAGCTTGCAGAACTACTGTGTGGAACAGCTATCCCCAGAGGGGAGGCAAGTTTTTAAAGACACACACTGATCAGGACACAATCCTTTCACTTCGGGGAGCAATACTATTATGGCACAATAAATGTGTCCACAAGTCCTTTGCAGCTTCTCCTGACAGGAGGTAGAGTTCATTTTCCTGACGCTTGTACCTGGGTTGGGCTTATCAATTGCTTCCCAACAGGCTGCACCAGAAATAACTTTGTCTGAGTTCCCGAGCCCAAACCTTAAGAGGCCTTAAAACATTTACCTTCTTTTTCTTGAAAATTGCCCTGAAACTGCCATTGGAGGAAGCCATTCTAGCTCACTAGAGGATGCACAGTGATATGGAGAAGAACGGAGGCATCTTATGTGATAGGACCAACTGCCAAACTGAGTGAAGCCATCCTGAACCTTTCCATAGAAGCAGCCTGCAACAAAATGTAATCACATGAGGAAGTGCAAGAGAAACTAGCAGAGAACCCCCTCAGTAATCCACAGATTCAGGAGAAATAATACATCTTTATTATTTAAGTTACTATACTTTAGTACAATTTATTACACAGCAACAGATTACTAATACAGAAATCTTTACTGAAAGTGGGGTGTACTATATATGAATGAACTGGAATTTATATTTTTTAATGTTTATTTATTTTTGATATATATATAGAGAGAAAAATGGAGAGAGAGAGGAAGGGACAGAGAGAGAGGATCCAAAGCAGGTTCTGCACTGACAGCAGAGAGTCATTGACGCAGGACTCGAACTCACGAACCCTGGGATCATGACCTCATCTGAAGTCAGAGGCTTAACCAACTGAGCCACCCAGGGATTCCAACCAGCTGGAATTTAAATAAAAACTTTAAATTTATTTTTAAAAAAGAAAGTGGGGGTGTTGCCCTAATAGATCCTTGAATATGTGCTGTTGTTTGTGGGTAACAATAGCAGTTGGAAAGATGGAAAGAAATCTGTGGAAGTGAGAAAATGGAGACAGTGACATGTGTTATATAGTATAGTACAATTGAAAAAAATGTCTCCTGTGATAATTAAGAAGACAGGAAATACACCTAATAGGTTTCTGGTTCATTTCTTTATTTCATGAGACTATATGTCTTTACACAGAGTGTTAAAGTGCCAATTGACTTGTCTTAGCTGTATAGGGTAAGATATAAGAAAAGAGTGATGAGCTAAAGAAAAAATTGTTCAGTGTGCAAAAAAAAGAAGAAAAAAAACCACACACAATTAAGGAAAATATAGAAGGCCCAGGACCTGCTGAGTCTGAAAATAAGTCTCTCAGTTCCCATCTCCCCAGCTGGTAAAAATTCTCAAAGTAAAATATGTTTGGGATTAAATATCAAATCAAGGGTGTGTCGAGAGCTGAGCTGCCAGAATATCAATCAAGACAACAAGCCAAAGTTAATGTAACAGTCAAGACTTCTATCTCTTACTATGGGTGGTATAAATGAGAGTCCAAATAAATAGAATACAGTGCCTGAAACCTCTATATTCCAATTTTCCAATATTCCTAAGTTTTCCCATGGAATGGTGCTGGCTGAGGGTCAGGTGGATCAGGGAGACATGTGGGTCATCTCATTGCCCAGGGAACCTAGAGTAAAGGTTCCTGCTATTTGTGAACCTGAAGGCGAATGTGTAAAATTACTGAGCACTGACTTAGAATGGAGAAAATAATTTTCAAGATATTTCTCCCACTCTACAAGGTTTCTGCAGAGATACCTGTGGAAGAACTTAGCTGAAGTTCCTGATAAGGAGGCCTCCAAACAATGGCATCTGGGCTAAGATGCAAATACATGGAGAGTGTGAGCAGCCAGGGGTCCTGGGTCCTTCCTTGACTGCAGCTCCCTTTGGAGGCTGCAGTGTGCTCACTGTGCCCCAAGGATAATGTTGGGGGGCATCTTCATTCTGTGGGGATGCCAAGAACAGTCCGTAATTGCCTGCAGTCAGGCCTACAAGATCGCACGTAGGTTTTAGGCCTTTAGCCAGATTTTATGGGGTGTGGCTGTTCGCTCTTTTTTATAACTTTTGTAAAATTTCAAGTGGTATCTGGCAGACAGTCTCAGTGATAAGAATCACACCAAGTTCGAAGCAGAGTCAGGCCTCTCTCAAAAAGAAATACGAATGTGGCTGTTAGAACTTGTAATGGCACACCATCAGATCCATAGAAAATCCACAAAGGTTTAAAATAATGGTATTGATAAATACTCTGCACTTGGATTAAATGGGATAGAAAAAGAAAAAATAAGAAAACTCTAGGCTCCCAGCCTTTGGGAAGGAAGCAGTCAGAAAGCCACTTAGCTGCTAATGCAAAAATTTGTTGTCTAAAAGGAAAGATACCTCAGGGAATGGAGCCAAGTTCCACTCCCTGGAACAGAAAAACCAGCTCACTAACGGACTAGTCCTTGGTTAGGGAGTGTCCCAGAGCCCAGACCTAAAGAGAACTTGCAACCCCACGTTCTCCTTCTTGGGCCACTATCTTGAGACTGTCTTAAGTGACAAATATCTTTCACATCCTTACCTTGAGAAGTGTGCACTACCTTTATTATACCTTTGAGGAAACTGGAATGTTATATAATTGATGAATTATATCAGTAGCAAATGGTGAGGATAAGATTGAAACACAAGTCTTTCTGGATCAAACTTCATAAGTGAAGCTTTTATATATGGTGTCTTACTATGCTTTTACTCTTATCATGTTGGGCATCCTTGGAATTACTCGTGTAAGTGAAATCCTTCTTATAATGTTGCTTTTTTTCAAAATTAACTGATAAAACATCTCCAAGTTTGTACCTAACTTTTGAGGAAATTTTACTAATGATGATTATGCGAAAGCACTTTGTATCTATTAACTCATTTAATCCTTACATTAAACTTTTAAATAGGAATGATATCTCTATTTTACAAATAAGGAACTGAGGCACAGAGAAGGTGAGCAATTTTCCAAAGACACATAGCAAGAAAGTGACTCTTTTCCTGTGATTCACTATTCTATATTGCCTCCCCAAATGCCACTTTGAAAATATCATTTCCAGAAGAAGAAGAAAAAGAAGAAGGAGGAGGAGGAGGAGGAGGAGGAGAAGAAGAAGAAGAAGAAGAAGAAGAAGAAGAAGAAGAAGAAGAAGAAGAAGAAGAAGAAGAAGAAGAAGAAGAAGAAGAAGAAGAAGAAGAAGAAGAAGGAGGAGGAGGAGGAGGAGGAGGAGGAGGAGGAGGAGGAATCACTCTGAAAATTGGATTAGCATTTCCAGAAGTAAAAAATGCTTAATTAAATATTATTTTTAAAAAAGTTGTTAGAAATCTTTTCAAAGAAGGGTGGGCGGTTTCTATCACCATACTTTGCTTATGAGGGGAGTAGAGGCATGGGTGTACTATCAAGTCCAGAAGAAAACACTAGGAGGTGACTTCCTCAGTTCTGACGGTAGTCAGTATCTGCTCAAGGAGTATAATAAGAAAGCAGACAATGAATTAGCCCAGGTGTAACTGAAAGTGCTCCTGCATGAGAGGAAGTGATCCATCCTAAGTCTATAAAGAACCCAATTAAAGAATCATTCTGATCTAATATTTGCCATCAAAAAAGTACACCACAATTTTCACCCTATTTTCTGATTTACTGTTTTATCTTTTTAAATATGATTATATATATTTTGTTAAATTCTTTTAAGTCTTTTTTGAAACAAGGAGGAAAATAAACAAAATATAAGCATAGATAGGGAGGTGGATAGATAGAAAGACAGAGAAATAGATAGATCTCATCTAGCTGTAGAAATACTCTTTTTTCAGATTAAAAGGAAAAAAATAAAACAAAGGGATAACGTGAAGTAAATGTATAAGACATAAATGGTAGAGAAAATATCAGTAGAGTTATAAAATCGAGCCAGGAATGAGACCCTTAAAAAAAATCCATACCATAAAGACTTGTTACTGGTGGGCTGCAAATCTAGCCCTAAGCTTTCTAACAGTCAGTGGGAAAACAGGATCCTGATCAGTTACACAGTTTACAAGGTATATAAGATAAAATCAGAACAGTTGTTAGGAGAAGCAAAATTATTGCTGTTACTAATATCCGACAGAAAATTTTCCCCATGGTCCTCATAAAACCAGAACCATGTAATATACTGGCTTATATCCTCAGCTGTGCTGTTAGAGTAGACACAAAGACAAGACTCGTCGTGCCGTTGGCATCACTCTAAAACAACCATTTAGCAAAGGCAGTTCTATAAAGTCAACAATACAATACCATCCAGCTATGCAGCTATCTTCTGATTTGAACAAATCCAGGGGCAGCTTTTAAAGAGTATGGAATAATGGATGGATTTTAACTTTTAAGCAAGCCCTTCTATATATTGTTTGTGTCCAAATGTCTTTTGATAGATATTTGGAAGAAAGGAATTTGAAATTACTTTTTGGAAAGCAGTCAGAATTTAGAGTATCTGAACTCAAGGTCAAATGTGGACCAACTCAAAGGTTGTTTGGGTAGAGAAGATTTTCCATCTCTTGCCAAAAAGTGTGGGGGGGGGGGCGGTGCAGGGAAAAACCTATACCTGAATTAAAGACCAATTCTTCTGTACTCAAAGATTAACTGATGGAGAACCTATAACCTGTTCTAAAATTCTCGGAAAGTCTTTTTAATACATAGACAACTGACACCATCAAATACTAGCCTGGACATTGTTTTAACATATATAATGATGCTTAACTTCCAGGTAATCCCAATAAAGCACCTAGATGATGATTAATTTGAGCCCTTCTAATAAATCTGAAATTCTACTAAGTATAACAAGTCCTAGTTCTGGAAGGAAACTTAAAGAGCACTTAAATGAATATAGACTTTAACAAATAATAAACTTGCATTCATAAGGATAAAATCATTTTCACAAGATTATATATACCTGAAAAGTAACAAATCAAGAGGGAAAATCCAGGTCTTTCTTACACCGTTCATTGACTACTCTGTCTGTGGACACGTTGTTGAACGTTAACAATTCCAAGGAAATCCTTTGATCTCTTCCTCCAGTCACGTCTATTCCATTACCATGAAAACTAGTCTTCAAGGAGAGACTCTTAGTACTTTAATTCACATGTTTTGTCTTCTCTTTCTTTCCTAGTCTGCGTGTCATTTCACCTTAAGTTATTTTCACAGCTTACTTTTTCACCACCCAGAGTAAACAGATCTTTGTAATCACAATATTGCTATGAGTTTAATCACATGAAGAAATATGATTATCTGTTAACCAAAACTCTCGTTTGGTTAACAGAAGGAAAAAAATATTCTCTGACTTTCAGCCAACAGCATATTACAACGACACACCAAGTCAAGACGTGCAGGACGCCAAGTATTTGATAAGCTGTTGTATGTTAGCACTAAAATCTATGAGAGCTGCCAAGCTCAAGCCACTGTGTCCCGCACTATGTCTTCCTGCGGTCCTCTGGGCCCCTTGGAGCCCAAGAGCTACCATTTTGCAGTCACTGTCACTTCACATATTCAGTCTCTAAAGTGGTTTGTTGTTTCATTCTGCTCTATGTCTCCCCCAGGAACACCTTCATTTTAATATAAATAGAGTGTTTCATCACACGATGGCACAGATCATGGAAGGTATGACTCTCAATATTACTGGACACGCTGCATACAGATCTATTCCAAAAGGGGTCTAAAAAAGCAAAAATTTTAAAAAGAACAAATTTAATAAAAGGGCATCAATATTATTTCTCTAAATAAAATGTAAGCCGTCTGTGTGCAACCGTCAGGAGCAAAAACTGAAGGTGAGGTTGTAACATTTTGCATGTGCGGCCGTCGCCAGGGAGCAGCTATGTGACAGATCCTACAGCTCTTATCCATATCTTTAAAACTCAGCTTACTTTCATGGCCTTACTTGGAATTAAGGTCACTCTTGAACCCCTAATAATTGTTTAATATGTCAGTGCTTCTTTGAATTTCAGACAGTTAAAAATATTTTATAGAGACGTCTTGAGACATAACAAAATTAAGTGTAATCCTGGCTTGTCTCACCCATCTTGATTTTGAGGGGGTGGGGTAGAAGCCATCATAAATTAAAGTGACTGGAGCAGTTTTTTCTTCTAGGCCTGGCTTTCATAAGACTTGCCAGGGGTCTCAGGAGCCTTCCTATAGCTTCTGAGTCTCCTGGGCTCGCGTCTTTCATTGTTATTCCCTCTCTGCCTCCTAGTGGCCTGGCCTCGTTTCAGGCCCAGCATCCAGCAGTCACTGAGGCAATGCTACACCAGCACCCTGTAGGAATGACCTCTGCTCTCCCACTGTCACTCATCTTCTCTCCCCTCTCACATCATTCAGGAAGATGATTCTCTCCCTGACTTGGATTGAAATATTTCTTAGAATTCCCCGACATAAACGGGAGGCCTTATTTTCATCTGTAGTACACCTTCCCCCCATGCAGCAAACAATCATTTTCTCTTACAGAGCAAAGGTGTAGCAAAAGATAGGTGTAAACAAACAAACAAATAAATATAGCCCTAAACATTTAGGAAGACAAGACCATCATACTTAAGAGGATCCCGTTACAAAACCCTGAATCAGCTTCCTGGAAGGTATTCCAGGCAGGTGTCTTAACTGTTTTCAATCACAGAAGGACCTCGAGATCTACCTGAAGCCTTTCTCCTACTCTTACCACAAGTTGGGTATCCTATTTTTTATTTTGTTTTCTGGGTAGAAAATAATCAAATTGGCTTTAAGTCCCCATGTCCTTCTCTCTACGTCTCTCAGTTGGAGTGCTAGTGGTACAATATATGACCAAAATTTCCCAAGTTCGGCATACGTTCTAGACTTTCTCTAGAGCTACTGACTTTGTAGCTTTATCTCTCAAACTAAATTATGTTTGGATTTTTTAAAATGTAATATCTCTATCCAAAACATTTATAATTTAATAGTATGATTACCATCTCCCAACACACATATACATACACTTAAAAGTGGTTTGTTTGAGTTATTGATTTTTAAATGGTGCTGCTTATTTTGAAAATAAAAGATAAAAAATATTTTTTTCTCTTTCTAATCTATCTACCATCACATTTTAAAACATAAGAAAAAATATAAAGTGTATTCTATATCCTTCTTTACTTATACTGTAAGTCAGTAGAAAAGTTTAGGGAGAGAGTAATATGAAGTCTGGTGTTGTTTTGTTTTGCTTAAATAGATATTTAATTTTTTTATGTTTTACTTATTTTTGAGACAGAGAGAAACAGAGCATGAGCGGAGGAGGGTCAGAGAGAGACAAACACAGAATCCGAAGCAGGCTCCAGGCTCTGAGCTGTCAGCACAGAGCCCAATGCAGGGCTCGAATCGGCAAACCACGAGATCGTGACCTGAGCTGAAGTCGGCGTTTAACTGACTGAGCCACCCAGGCGCCCCTGTTTAAGTAGATATTTAAAAAGTCCAAAGTGGTAGATCAAATGACAGGGGAAATGGTTATTATTTATTGAATGCTGACAGTATTCCCAAATTATTTTATTCAATTCTTACCTGAATCCTTCTGAAGAAACTTTGTGCCATGCTAGCTGGGGCCACATACCCGGGCACTGGGGGAGCGGTGTGCAGATTCCATGATTCGATGGCTTATGTTTTTTCTACTACATTCCACTCACTGCCACAAAAGAAGAAATCAGTCAAAACTTGTTCTCCTTAAACAATTTTTTAAAGTTGACAAAATTAAGAGTAAAGCCTAGCAGAGACTATGGTCAATTATTTACTCCATATTACATATTTTATAAACTACCACTTCTTTTTTCATCAGAAATAGATGCTTTTTCTCCAACTCCCTTTGAGGTTTCTGCTTTAAAACAGTTCTTTATCTTTCTATCCATCTTACAACATTCTTGTAAAGATTTTATTTGAAATCATTTGTGGTGTACTGGAAAACATAGCCACGATATTTTTCAGCTCCTCTGGGGTGGGCTGTTCCTTGCTCTGAACAATAGAATGTGGTAGAATTGAGAATTCTCAAGCCTTGGCCTCAGAGGTCTTCAATCATGAGACCACATGCAGAAAAAGACCCAGACACGAGGCAGCATCGCCTCAGATATGCAGGGGGTCCATTTTAGGTGCTCCACCTACAGATGAGCTACCAAATGTTTGCTGTCACATGACTGACTGTAGATAAAAACCAATAGAAGAATTTTTCAGTTAAGCCCAACCAATCTGTAGAACTATGAGATGCAATAAACCAGTTACTTAAAAATCACCAGGCTTTACAGCAGTTGTGTGTGTGTTTTAATTTTTTTAATGTTTATTTATTTTTGAGAGAGAGAGAGAGCTAGAGAGAGAGAGAGAGAGAGAGAGAGCGCAAGCAGGGGAGGGCCCAAGAGAGAGATTCAAAGAATCTGAAGCAGGCTCCAGGCCCTGAGCTGTCAGCCAAGAGCCTGACGTGGGACTTAATCTCCCGAACTGCAAGATCATGATCTGAGCCAAAGTCAGACTCTCAACGGACTGAGCCACCCAGGAGCCCCTGTGTGTGTTTTAATGTAGCAGAATTAACTGACGTAACATTTGTAAAGAAAAGAACTTTTGGTATATAGTAGGCACTCAATAAATATTAGGTCTGATCTTTTATTTATTTTCTGTTTCTGTACAACTAAATAGTAATGACTTACTGATTTAAAACAACTTAACTGGTCTGTAAAATACTATCAAAAGGACTCAGTAAATTTATCTGGCATCTAAATAGACTAAAGGGTTATAACAGTAAATCTTTATTTATGAGATGTGATTTTATAATGTGAACATATGCAGAATGTGCAATTTATGACAACCCTACTGTAGGGAATAGAAAATAAAAGTGTGTTTGATAAGAAAAATAATGAAAGAGCTGATGTTTTCAGAGAGTTATAGCAATTTTGTTGGACAAATTCAAAGTTTACACATGAAAATATGTGATTTGGGCAAATAAAAAATGCAAACAGTAAGATATTATAACCAAGAGAAACCTGAGATTTTTTTTTTGGTGGGGAGGGGCAGATGTGAAAATATATGCAGTCTATTTCCCACAAACCACTTTTTAAAAGTGGTTCCTGGCAAGAGGAGGGGTAAGAAAGAAGAAGTAAAATAGGAAGACAGGAAAGAAGGAAGGCAGGACGAATGAAAGAGCCAGAGGTATTCTGATGCACAGTCTCACATACAATTAATCAACCCTCTTCTTAGAAATTCTATTTTTTAAATTTTTTAATGTTTTTTATTTATTTTTGAGAGACAGAGACAGCACGAACAGGGGAGGGTCAGAGAGAGAGGAAGACACAGAATGTGAAGCAGGCTCCAGGCTCTTAGCTAGCTGTCAGCACAGAGCCCAACGTGGGGCTCGAACCCATGAACAGTGAGAACATGACCTGAGCCGAAGCCAGATGCTCAACCGACTGAGCCACCCAGGTGCCCCTAAAAATTCTTAACTAAGACACAAATCCCTGAGAAGTCTTTTACTAAAACAACCTGTTTAATTTTATGAAAACCACAAACTTTCGAATTTAGTTTAGAATTCAACTTAAAAAAAAAAAACGTTACAACTTAGCATTCTTTAGTTTGCACTTCTGGGCAGTATTTTTCAACAAACCAACAAATGTTCATGAAACCATTAGTAGTTTGTGAAACCAATATAGTAGACATGACCTTCATTTGAAAAGCATAAAATAAAATGGGTTGGAAAGGAAGAGAATATAACAGATCAGAGCGTGAAACATACATAAACGCGACATTTTGTTTCATGAAAATTTTCTTTCTGTATCTTTATAGACCAAGATAAAAATTAATTATATTTCCAATTTTTAAATAAATGAAACTTAAAAAGTCATCATATGATTCCACAAGTATATTTTTCAAGGAAATAACATTTCTTTACTATGTACTAACAACTGAAAAATTTTAAGTCTGTATGATTAATAATTAAATTCTTGAATATACAGCACCATTATTTCAATAATAAAAGTAAGTTAGATGGCAATTTTGATTAAAATTTTAAGTATCATACTATAAACTTAATTTTTTAACTATTAACTTCAACTTAACAACCTGAATGTTGAATGTTAACAATGTGATAAGTATTTGAATCTTAATTTAAAAAATTTTTAATGTTTTATTTATTTTTGATACTGAGAGAGACAGAGCATAAGAGGGGGAGGGGCAGAGAGGGAAGGAGACACAGAACTGGAAGCAGGCTCCAGGCTCTGAGCTGGCTGTCAGCACAGAGCCTGACGCGGGGCTCGAACTCACGAACGTGAGATCTGACCTGAGCCGAAGTCGGAGGCTTAACCGACTGAGCCACCCAGGCGCCCCTGAATCTTAACTTTTTACAAACTTATAACTTTGTTCAAAGTGACTTACTTTATTACCTTTATCAGTAAATCTAATATTATTAAGATTATTCATAAGAAATATTATTTATTTATCTATTATTTAGTTATTACTAATTTATTTATCACCTATTGTTTAGGATATGGCAGGTATAATCCTAGACAATTCATATCCATTATTTAATTTAATAGTCAATAGTCCTAAGTGATTAAAATTATTAATAGCCCCATTTTACTTCTTGAGGAAACTGAAGCTGAGATATTGAAATAACATCCCCAAGATCACTAGAAGGAAGGAGTGAGGATGAAATTCAAACCTAAATATTTGCCATTAGATACTAACATGGATACTAAAAGCTCCAAATAGGAGTTAAATAGCATCATCCTTTCAAAGATATCATTATAATTAAGCAAAACTAAGACTCAAAACCATTATGAAGAGCACTGAGAATTTGCTAGCTTTTGTGTCTGGTCCTATTATTCAATGGAAAGTGATCTTGAGACCCCCCAAAAGACCTTTCTGTTAGTCTACTGATTTAAGAAGGAAGCTTCTTTTTTATCAGATCAGAAATGTTCCTGAATAGTCCTACTGCTCCTCCCTTGAAACTTATCTCTATTCTCTCACTTACATCCTCAGCACCTCAAGAGCAGAGTGGGTGAGATGGTCAAGAGTTTGTGGGGAGAGAGCATTGTGAGGGGAGCATTACATAGGGTCCCTGAAACATATCACCAGCAAGAAGTATTGTGAAAATCAACATGAAGTCCAACATGAAGTGAAAGTCCAAAGAGAACTGCAGAGTTAGCCATGGAATCTCTAATTAGAAAATTTCAGGGCACTTGAGTGGCTCAGTCAGTTACACATTCAACTTCAGCTCATTTCGTAATCTCACGGTTTGTAAGTTCAGGTCCCGCATTGGGCTCTGAGCTGACAGCACAGAGCCTGGAACTTGCTCCTGATTCTGTGTCTCCCCCCTCTCTCTGACCCTCCCTAGAGCATGCACGCTCTCTCTCTCTCTCTCTCTCAAAAATAAACATTTAAAAAAATAAAAAAAATTTGAAAAGGGTAAATTCAAAATAGGGCATCAAGTGTGGCAAGACACAAAGGGGGATTTGACCCAGTTGGTAGAGCATGAGACTCTTGGTGTTGGGGTTGTAAGCTAGCCCGGTGCTGGGTGTAGACTTTACTTAAAAATAAAATCTTAAAGGAAAAAAAAAAAGAAATAGACATGCTCTGAAACATATGAAAGGAGGTTCAACCTCATTAATAATAATAAATTCAGATTAAAACTACTACATTTTTTATGAGATTCTCAGACATGGCTCACTACATTTCTAGAAGGAGTGTGAAATGGCATAAACAAACAAAACCAATCTCATGGAGGTTAACTGGGAAATATTCACCAAAATAACAATTGCATTTACTCTTTGATTTAGCTATCTCATGTATATAAATGTATGGACAGATACACTTACACATGAGAAAACAATATATGTATAAGTTATCCATAAAAGCATTAAAATTACTTCTTATGGTTAATGAATGGAAACACTTTAAGTAGAGTTAATATAGAAACCTGGTTAAATAAATCACTGTGCATCTATTAAAAAAAAAAGCCACTCTATAAAAACTGAGATGGAAAGATACCTAGGACTTAATGTTTTTAAGGGAAAAATTTATACTCTTAAATGGAAATCAAACTATTCTACCAAGAGCAGCATATTCTTTTTCACCAAATATGTATTATCCAGAAACGAAAACACTGATGTATGATCTATTGATTATGCAACTTTGATTTGACTGTATCTTTTATCCTGGCAGCTGTAGGTATCCAAACATTCCAAGCTTATGATAATTATTGATGTCCAATTAGAGGTATATTTATTTTAAGTATTTGACTAATAAACTCAATAGTAACACTTGTATGTTCTAAATTCTTTCACATTCTTTTTTTTTGTTTGTTTATGTATTTATTTCGAGAGAGAACAGGGAAGACAGAAAGAGTGTGTGAGAGAGAGAGAGAATCCACATGAAGCTCAAACCCACAAATCATGATATCATGACCTGAGCCTAAATCAAGAGTCAGAAGCTTAATTGACTAAACCACTCAGTCACCACAAATTCTTTCATGTTTCTGATGTGGCATGAATTGGATTGGCAGATGAGAATGTCTTCTTATATATTCTTGTCACCAAGACCACCCTCACACAAATTTCCAGAGCAGTCTACAACTCATAATAACTTGAATATGTGTCACAGAGTGCCTGGATGGCTCAGTTGGTTGAGCATCCGGCTTCAGCTCAGGTCATGATCTTGGCTTTCATGGGGTTGAGCCCCATGTTAGGCTCTGTGCTGATAGCTAGCTGGAGCCTGGAGCCTGCTTCATATTCTATGTCTCCCTTGCTCTCTGCCCCTCCTCCACTCATGCTCTGTCTTTCTCTGTCTCTCTCTCTCAAAAATAAATAAAAAACATTAAAAATTAAAAAAAGTTTTTAAATGTGTCAGCTATACTGGAAATGAAATAATTACATAAATTTTTACTTTCAGGATTTAGTAGAGCCTGAAAGTAATAATAGAAAGACTATTTGACACCTGATCACATTACTAGTATTATTCTGGGTATGTACTTCTTTCAGAATTATTTCAGCTATTCTGGGAGCCTCATCAATGCTGGAAATAAAATAAATAATAACCGTCATCCCAAATTTAGAATAAAGAATTCCAGTTACAAACCAAGTGAACAACTTAATATGTTACTTTAGGGTTTCACATTTCCAGTATGATAGGTATCATTAACTGAAGGGTAATAGATTTGAGGCAAACATATCACAATGTCAATCACCTTTGAGGTAATATTTGCTGTATATGATGAATTTGTCCCAGGAATGATAAAATCTCTATCCTTTCATTCTTCCTTACCGTATTTTATCTTGAAAACTAAAATGAATACATCCATCTTTTTAGGATTCATTTTGATAATAATTACACTCTTGTTCATTTCACGACACTCAGTGTTGCTGTCATTGTTGGCAGAAGAAAATACCGCAGACTGAGCCCAGTAATCATGACATTTTGTCAATGTCCTTCATCAAATATGCTCTTCCACCCGGCATCTGAAACTTCTAGGTTAAAATGTTACATGTACATACTGATTATAAGGACTGTCCAATTCCAGTTAGAAATGTACAAAAGGCAATCACGAAACAATTATGATGAATGTCATTAACTCCAGAATAATTTTTAGAATATTTTACATTTTTAGGATAATTTTAGGTCATAAGGTTCTTTTACGTGCAGAGACAACGTGAGAACTCATTCACAAGTTTACACTTAGCAATAGGCCTGGGGACAAAAGAACCTGTGATGGCACATGCAGATTAATATATTCATTTTTTTCTCTTTTTGCACCACTTAGAACAAATCATTTTGTCAGAATCTTAGAACAGACTATTTAATTGCTGGGGCACCTGGTTGCCTCAGTCCATTAAGCATCCAACTTCAGCTCAGGTCATGATCTCACAGTTCGTGGGTTTGATCCCCATGACGGGCTCTGCTGTGGCAGCTCTGGATCTGGAGCCTGCTTCAGATTCTGTGTCTCCCTTTCTGCCCCTCCCCCACTCACACTCTGTCTCTCTCTCTCCAAAATAAATAAGCATTAATTTGCTTAAAAAAAAAGAAAGAACATTTAATTGCTCTAATAAAACCTATGATAAACGTACAAGTTCTTGGATTTCCCACTATGCATATGTCGCCTGATATATATGACATTAGAATTGTTCAGATCTAATGAAACTTACATCAAAATTACCTTAATCAGGCTCATCAGAATTTGTGTGACCCTAACATTTTTTAGAATTAGATGAGCAGTTTTGATAATTATACCACAGGCATTTAGAATAGTGCCTAGTTTCAGGTAAGTAGTCAAACATATTAACTAAAAGTAATTTTAATATATCAGAATAAGAATTCAAAATTTAGTAGACAAGGCAATGTAGAGGCTATTCAGAAGAGTCTGAAACTAAGAAACTAGAAAGTAAGTGCATCTACTGTTATAGATTACGTGCTTGAGAACAATGCATCAACTTGTTAGAACTGAAAGTCAGAAACTGAGAATGGTAAAAAGTGATAGGTGACCAGGGCAGTCCAGACATGGTAATAATTGGTATAATAAAGTGGAGGTCAAGTAAGGCAGCAGACACTCCAAGAAAAGAAAATTTGCAGAATTTTTTTAAAATTTCAGCCACTCAATGAGCATTACCTAACCAACCACTATATAATGAAATGTATAGTACCTAGACTTTGGAGGTTGAAATCATATACACAAAACTAGATAAATAAAACCACAATGATGATACATTGGCAACCCAGAGCCTGTTTTGGAATTTGTGTCTCCCTCTCTCTCTTCCCCTCCCCCAATTCACACTCGCTCGTTCTTTCTCTCTCAAAAATAAACATTAAAAAAAGTAGCAAGAAGATATCTGACACCAAAATGGTGGGCAGAAAATAGAGAGAAATATAGATATATAGATAGATTCATTGATATGTGGTGTCATATATGTTCCAGGAAGAATTATGAAGTACTTAGTTGATTTACTCTATTAGCTAACAAATAGACAACCATATAAGAATGCAGCCATCTAAAACCTTTTTCTTTAAGTTTATTTTTGAGGGAGAGAGAGAGAGAGTTAGAGAAGGAGAGAGAGAGGAGAGTGAGCATGGGATGGGTAGAGAGAGAGGGAGAGAGATAATTCTAAGCAGGATTTGCATTCTCAGTGCAGAGCCCAAAGTGGGCTCAGTCCCACAAACTGTGAGATCATGACCTGAGCTGAAATCAAGAGCTCTATGCTTAACCTACTAAGACACGTAGGCATCCTTCTAAAAGCTATTTAATACTTAAGATGCACTGGTAGTAGTTGTTATTACATTGATCATAGAAGATGCAGCTCCAGACCAAGAACTGAAAGATCTGGGGTCCAAAGTACACACAGAGAGGTTAACCTTGGTGAATAACATAGACATTTTTACTACTGGTAAAGTAGACAAGGAGAAGAGGTAGGTGGTTCAGTAATAATGCAAAAAAATAATATTATATCTCAGCATCAAAGTGGGAGAGAAAAGCATTGGAACTAGACATAGCTGGGTTCAATACTGATCCCTCCAGTAACAGGTAAAATACAGGAGACCAGGAGGTTGAGGGGAAGCTTTGAATCAAGCTATTTTATAATCGGAATGTTGTAACAAAGATCACATCACATCATGCTTAGGTAACTTCTTTCAGAAATAGATAACTCCTGAAAAAGCTAAACACATAGTATTAAATGCATACAGAGACAACAAAGACCTTAAAGTCTATGAAACCATCTACTATCAGTTACTGTTTCTAGTTCCTGCGATTAGGACCTACATCCACAGGAGTTGTACTGATTTTTGGTTTCAAGTCACATTTAGTACTGCTTAGTACTAAACAGTGTGATAGGACATGGAGAGCAAAATCCAAATTCTCAACAGTCAGCTGTCCTCCAGTGACCAAATGCCTCCAGGTTGGCTCTACACAGAGAATAAATAGCAAGGAGCAACCGTCTAGAAATTGGACAGTCTTACAAAGCCAGATAATCAGCTACTTTTTCAAAACTAGTTGAGAAAACCTCAGATGTTTGTAACTGCATGACTCAGTGGACAGTGTACTAGATGGAGTGACAAAAGATCTTGCTTTTCCTGACTATGACACATTAGCCATGTGACCTTAAACAAGTATTTCAGCTCAGTATCTAGAACAGTGCCTGGCACTGATAGGCTCTCAATAAGTGTGAGTTGTTTGAATTTCTAGGGGACAGATTTTTCTGAACTTGATAGTGAGATGTATAAATTGGATTTATGTAACCTCTAGCCAGAATCGCTCTTAAGTTCTGTACATGACAATGCGTTGCTCAGGCACCCTAAGGCCCAGACACTAATGGTTCAGGGCACTGAACCCAGATAAAATGGAAAGTCATTTCTCACAAAGGTGTTTGCCAAAGAGAACACAATGAAAACTAAGCCCAGTTTCAACAGCTGCCACCCTACAAATATTTTTGGTTCTGTTTTATTGCTAAGCATTGAAGACTACCTCTTGCTCATTGCCCTTCTTAGGCCTACCTGCATGAGGCCAGCCCTAAAGCCTTGATAGCATAATTTTGAAATATGGGGTCTTATGAGCATGCTCCTAGTAAAATATGAGCAAAAACTTAAGTGTTCATGTGTTTTTATTTTTCTTCACTTTATTTGGATAGTTCATGTATCAACCTGGCTTTCATTCCCTCTCCTTTGAAACCATAATATTTATTTTTGTTGAAATCATTTTCTGCTTGGTATGAAAATATACTTTAGTAAGCATTAATACTAGTTAGGGGTTCAGTTTTAATGAAATTTTAAGGCAAAAAAGTCTTAAATCCAGCATGATTCACTTCAAAAGCAGAGGTCAAATATCACACTCCTCAGGGAAATCTTTTTCCCACCATTCCTTCCTTTACTCCTTAAACATTCTGACCTTCCATTAAAATTATAATATTAGGTGTCACTAAACAAATAGTTCCTTTTCTAAGCCTCCATTTGGTCCTCCTTTCTTCTCTTCCTTCTTCCTTCACCTACCATTTGTATCTCCACCACCCTGTCTCCATCATTTCTGCCTTTCATTCTTTTTTTCAGGATTATAGGACTGCCGCACTTCAGAACCCATCTACCTGGGGTCAGATCCAAAATCCACCATTTGGTGGATGTGTGACATTGACCAAGTTACTTAAACTCCCTACAGCTCAGTTTCTATATTGGTAAATTAGAGATAATATTTAAGAGTGGAACCAACCTTGGGGGCCTGTGTGGTTCAGTCAATTGAGGGTCTGACTCTTGGTTTTGGCTCCAGTCATGATCCCAGAGATGTGAGATTGAGCCCCACACTAGTGTGGAGACTGGCTAAGGATTCTCTTTCTCTCTCTCCCTCAGCACCTCTTCCCTGCTCACTCACTCTCTCTCTCTAAAGTTGAAAGAAAGAAAGAAAGAAAGAGAGAAAGAAAGAAAGAGAGAAAGAAAGAAAGAAAGAAAGAAAGAAAGAAAGAAAGAAAGAAAGAAAGAAAGAAAAAGAAAGAAAAAAAGAAAGAAGGAAGGAAAGAAAGGAAGGAAGGAAGGAAGGAAGAAGGAAAGAAAGGAAGGAAGGAAGGAAGGAAGATAGAAAGAAAGGAATTAGTCTCAAAAGATTGTGAAGATTCAATGAGTTAATGTATTTATACTTAAAATTATTCTTAAACCAGTTCATGATGGGTATCTAATATTATCGTCCTTGTTATTTCACAAATGTCTCTTTGACTCCTCTGGGCACTTTGTTCTACTCAAGATACTGCAGCGTCCCTATCTCAAGTACTCTTGGGTGTTCTTGACCTACCTGTCACCTCTTCTGCCCCAGGTCATATTCATACATGTATTTAGATGATCAAGAAACCGTATTAGTGTAATCCACTTCTACCCACCCCCTCACCCAGCCATACCATGCCCTGCTTGATTGGCTTATAAGAAGGGAAGGCACTCTTTACATCTGCCCTCAACAATAAACCTGCAAGGAAATAGCTATAACTCACAGCCATGTATCTATTTGTGGCTCCGAGTCTTTATATCACCTGTGTTAAAAGATCACAATATTTCAGCTGTTAATTGAAGCACTCTGGCGTCTTGAGTTATTTTTATAGTCAACTTGAGATGACATGTGATAGTTCAGATTAATGGAAGCTGTGAGTCAGAAATTCTGTCTCTAGTTATGGTTATAACTTTTAACATGTGCTAACATGTGATATCTGTGGATCATGTGACCTGTAGTTATTTCTAAAATGGGTATTTGAGACACCGAACTTTTGTCATGGTAACGCTTTATGCTAAATGAAAGCAACACTTTAGTCTGATATTTTTTTTTCTGGTACCACATGTCTTAATAAAAAGCAGTCATTCTAATGTTTTTCAGATGTCTTCAGCAAACCCAAGGGTATTTAAAATAAGCAAATACCAGGTGAAATAAGTTTATCAGCCTTTACAAGATTATTTATAAAATGCTGATCATGAGTGAGAAAACAAAGAACACTGATTTGTGGGAAAGAAAGCCCATCTACTTTTAAAGTTCCTCTGATATGTAGGAAATAGATTCTTTCAAAGTCTAGGAAGTATTCAAGGAACCAATGCAAAGAAAGTGCAAAGTCTCTAAGAAGGCAGCCTGGAGATCCTTTTAAGTGATGTGAGCAGTGAAGCTCTTAAAATGGGGCTAATTAGTTGTTTGATGTACTTGACAGAGAAAGATGTATGCAAGCAGAGAGAAAAGACTGCAAACACAGATATCCCTGATTGCATTATTGTCCAAAACTTTAATTAATTTCTTGAGGACTATCTTTTCCATAATTTAAAATGGTTTAAAAGATGTACAACTAACAGGTTCAAAGTGTTTCTTTAGCTAATCACTTGCACTGCAGGAGGCTGAAAATTATAGAGCACATTTTATACACTCCTCAAGCCATCCAAGAATTAGTTTTACAGCCTCTGGCTTTCGTTTTTCCTCTGTTTGTGTCATGACATTGAGAAATGTGTGACTTGACTTCGTCGTTCAAAGGCCAAACAGCCATCATTCTGCTCTTCATGGCACAGAAGGGATGACCGTCTTTGGGCATGAAACTGTTCTCCTGGCACATAGGTGTTGTGAGAGATAGAAATTGAACTCAGTTACGAAACATACTTTTTGATAGCTTAGAAAGACAAAAACAATTTGAGTATCAACTGGGGACAACTTTCTGCATAACAAATGACAACAGTAGTTTGTACATATAGTAGCAATCAAAACATAAGCACATAAGCATGCGCGGGGCGCCTGGGTGGCTCAGTCGGTTGAGCGTCCAGCTTCAGCTCAGATCATGATCTCACGGTTTGTGGGTTCGAGTCCTGCATCGGGCTCTGTGATGACAGCTAGCTCAGAGCCTGGAGCCGACTTCAGACTCTGTGTCTCCCTCTCTCTCTGACCCACCCCTGCTCACGCTGTCTCTCTCTGTCTCTCAAAAATAAACAAAAAACATTAAAAAAAAACATAAGCATGCAGAGAGATATGAAGTTGTCTCCATTTATTTCAGTTGTTCAAACACAATTACAAATTTCATTAACTTTGTTTTCTCTTAGTGAATATTCTTTTTCATTTTTTATGAAGTTGTATATGAATATTTAGGAAACAGATATTTGAGATATGTGAGCATAATAACCTTAATGTCTTTTTCTCTTACAAGCTCATTATGGAGCTCTTCAAATTTACTAAGTTTAGTTAGTAGTCAGGAAATTTTCCTGAAAGGGACTTTTGTTAAGGATATCCAAGATTTTTGTCTAAATCATGGATGACACAAATTCTGAGTTTTGCAACTTCTACACAGTTTTTATGTATGAGTATCCATAGGAAAATTCACTCATTCATTCATTACGTATTTACTGAGGACATACTAGGTGTCCCAGTTACTTGTGACACAGGGGAAAAGTAAACAGACAAAACTTTCTTTATGGTGCTCTCATGTTAATTAGAGTGGGGATTTGAAAAAAACGGCGTAAGTAAGTAATGCAAATATTATATTAGAAGGTGGTATGCTCTTCAAAGAGGATGGGACATGCTGTATCACGTGGGGGCTTGCGGCCTACTGGTGTCTACATGGAATGGGATTGGGAGCTTTTGAGCAAAGGAGTAACAGCATCTGACTGCATTTTAAGATTCATTGGCCGGTGTGCTGAGATTATTCTAGAGTGGACCCAGGGTGCAAATAAGCAGGCCACTTCGGGGGAGTTATTACAGTGATCTGAGCAAGAGGAGGTTATGGCTTGGGCCCCCACTCCACCGGAGCAGGGAAGCTGTGAGCAAGCAAACGGTTCCAATCCACGGGGGTGTGTAAGAGCAGACATCCAATGCTTTCCTTCTGCGCTTTTGATCTTACCTTTATCATCTCCTTCTGGACTGGGCTCCATCAATTATCCCAGCCGATCAATCTCTCTCCCACTCTGCTGCCTTCTCTCCCAAACAGGCTCAAGCCAATCTCTCTCTCTCTCTCTCTCTCTCTCTCTCTCTCCCCCTCAAAAAATTCCTTTAACCTTTGTAAATGTCAGAGAAGAGGTGATGTTTGAGTTGAGATTTAGGGACTGAGTAAGAGTTCAGCAGGCAGATGAGGAAGAAGAATCCAGGTGAAGGCAACCAATGCATACAGGAAGCAAGTCACAGGCCTGAAGAGGCGAGCATCTGGGGAGCTCTAAGTAGCCTGCACTGCTGGAAGGGGAGGACCCCTTTGATGTCCTTTGAGAGGAGGTCACCATGTGCATTGATTTTACTCTCAAAATTTGGTGTCCTGCTTTTACACCATAGTTGAGGGTGGCAGAGAATAGGAGGCTCCTATTGACAGAGAAGGAAGGTGCTGTCCTGAGAAACTCACTCCACATCAAAGCAGAGGAGGATGGGAATTGACCCCTTCAGAGTCCAGGAGGAGCAAATACAGCAGCGTCTTCTGAGAGGCACGTGCATGATGGGAGTCTCGGAGAAGGAGAAGCCCAGCGAACAGGAGGAGCGTGTTCACTGAGAGGGACGATTTGTGTTTAGGACTTTGTCAGTCCAGGGCACACCAGGGACAAGCGCTGGCCAGAGACGGGGTCTCCCTCACACAAATAACCCACTAATGTTTTTAAAAATGTTTTTAATGTCTACTTAGTTTTGAGAGAGAAAGAGAGACAGAGCATGAGCAGGGAAGGGGCAGAGGGAGATGGGGAGACACAGCGTCCGGGGCAGGTTCTGCGCTGTCAGCAGCCCAGAGCCCGATGCAGGGCTTGAACTCACACGCTGTGAGATCATGACCAGGGCTAAAGTCTGAGCCACCCAGGTGCCCTCCCCACTAATCTTTTAAAAGCAGCAGTGTAAGCCAGTGACACAGGTATTTCAAACATAGCTTTGGGGCCTAAATTTGAACTATAATTTTACAAAGGACAGGCATCAGACTACTTTTAGTGATAGTCTGGTATCCAAAGAAAGCAAATCTCCCCAATAAAAAGGCACTCTCTGAGGGTATTCTAAGGCTCTACCACAAGGGGGTTTTCCCAAGGCGCCTCTGAAAACTGTGGAGAGCCCATGAGAAATTCTAAAAAAAAAGGAGAAATGTGACTAGATTTGTATTTTAGGAAGACGCCTCGGAGAACAAGCTATGAGTGGATTAGGCAGGCAATATGCTCGTTCTGTTGAGACCAACACGGAGGGTATCGCAATCCTTGAGACAAGCATAATGGAGACTTAAAAATGTAGCAGACCAACTCCCACACGTACGTCAGTATAATATAAATGCTGGTCATAGTTAAGGAGACATTTGGAAATAAATTTTGGAGGAGGAAAACATAACCACGGGAAATCCTGCTAGCATCGAACCTCCTTCATAGTGAGAGGCTGAGTACATTAAAGCAGCAACTTATTTGATGGGCCATTGATAACTGGCAGGCCTGTGACAGCCTCGTCGTCCAGAGAGCATGGTTACCGTCTCAGCCTGTGACTTTAAAACCTTCACTGGGGGGAAAATTACAGTCGTGCAGGCAGCAGCCGAGCATGGCCTACGGCACAAGACGCCGATAACTAAGTCCCAGGGAAAACTGATTTGTGGCTTCTGAGAACATGCGTCAGGAGCCTCTGCTATTGACTAGTTTTGGTTCATCGGGATGTAGATCTATCTTGGCTAACAAGAAAGCACTAGAGGTCTTCATTTAGCCTCTGAGCCAGTCTCCGGAGACTGTGTGCGGCTGTCTTTACCTTCCTACCAATCAACACATCAAAAGCTGCAGAATATATTTTCACTTTCAAAAAAATGCAAACGGCAAGCGAGATAAAGTTGCCAAACTAGACCTGAAAAGGGGGTGAATGATTACAGCATAGCTCCAGATATAAAGAATAAATCATGTGCCCAGCCGGCATTTTTTTATGTGTGTCAACAAGAAAGATAACTGAGTGTTGGTATCCATGGGACATCCACACCACATTCATTTGCAGAAAAAGGATTAAAACCATTTACACTGGATTCCTTCTTTGAATCATTGTAAGCCGCACACTTTGACAGGATTTCTTACTGAAAATAACTGGTTGGAATGAAATGATTAGAATATTCATCTTAGTAACCCTCAAATAATTACCTGGCATGCGTTTTTTGCTCAAGCCATATGGCTCAAGGCAAGAATACATTTCATTTTTCATTTAATTTCAGCAAGTGCTTCCTTTCCTGGGAGTTTGAGATTCCATTTGAAATAAATTCTGAATCTTTAAATGTTTTCTCAAATTATCAGCTCTTTTGACATTGATTCTAATATTATCAAGACCTTTCCTCCCAGATGTTTTCCAGGAAGACCTACTCAAAAAAAAGTCATCGCCGCTTCCCAGCTTTCAAGGATCATTTAGTTTCAGCTCTCTTGATTTGGGATGTGTGCAGGTGCATGGAAAAGAGAGAAGGTTACCCTTTGGTAAGCTCTATTTAATTCTCTAAACTGAGTGAAAGGTCATGCTGGGGAGGTAGACTCCTTATGCATTTGAAGTAAAAGCCAGTGTTTTAGCTTTAAATTCCAGGTGGCCGGGTAAGGAAAGGAATGTATGGTTTGGACAGCTTCCCTTCCAGTTACCTCTTAAGGGAGATGCCACTTTGATTTACTGGACTAACCGAAGCAGGTTCCTTCGGGGCTGTTAGCAGGAGTGGGGCTGGAGTGGCAGATCAGCGGATGCATTTCTAGATGATGTCCGTTCCCTAACTGGGGGGTCTCGTCTGGGAGGGGTTCTCCTTTGGCTCCCAAACTCCCTGCTTCAGAGGTATCTCTTCAAGGCATGTCTTTCCAACCCCATGGAAAGATTAATAATATCTCAGTCTTTTGTATATCTAGTACATTGCTGAACTGATGGCATAAGGTTATTGGTAATCATACTGTGCACCAGATACTGTTTCTTTGTCTCCCTAATTAAAACAATTAAATTAGGGGCTCCAGGTGGTTCAGTCGGTTAAGCGTCTGACTTCTGCTATCTCATGGTTTGTGAGTTCGAGCCCCGTGTCAGGCTCTGTGCTGACAGCTTGGAGCCTGGACCCTGCTTTGGATCTTGTGTCTCCTTCTCTGTCTGCCCTTTTCCTGCTTGCACTCTGTCTCTGTCTCTCAAAAATAAACAAACATTAAAACTTTTTAAAAATAAAATTAATTTAAACTTACAAACATGATCGCATGATGCAAAAGCAAACACAAATTTATGATAGAATAAAAGTCAGGCACAGATTCAACATACACCTTTCAAATCCGAGCTTTGATTGTAAAAGTTTGTCATCCCCTTGTACATATGTTCATATTTCAGCCTAAGTGCCAGGTCTCATTTCAACACTTTTATTAAGAAAGACCAATGTTAATCAAGTTTTCTTAGCCCATTCATTCCACAGAGGTTCCAAAAAAGCTTAAAAGAATGTCTATTTCCACATGAAGGACTAGACAACACATAAACTAAACTCGCAAGACATGCCATTTTACATACCTCTGTAACATCCAGATTAGACTACGACAGTGCCTACCTCCTGGGGCAATTCTTAAAGACCACCCAGGAAACTCAGCCGCTGCAGAATGCAACAGCACTTTGTTGATTTAGGAATAGAGAACATTTCAACTGTGTCTGCACTATAAAAACAACCTGATTATTTAAAACATAATTAAAAATCTACCAGATGGAATTTGAATATTTGGCTTCTCTAGTATGGAGCTCCTTTGGAAGAACTCTTTCTCCTCCTCTGGACGACGTGTTTGTGGCTTGTTAAGTGTCTTCGTCCAGTTTTGTGTACATCTACAAAGGCAGCTCAAGAGCTTTGACACAGGATCCTATTTAATCCTATGCCAGACCTAAGTAAAAATACAATCTCAGAGTTAAGGATAAATCTAATTGCCTAAGTAAGCACATGTAACCGATTCATTTTCAAATTTAATTAATTAAATAAAAAATACTTAAAGCTTACTAAACTGTCTGATAGGGGTTTCCAAAGGGAGTAACATCCATATAGATGTTTTATGTGTAGCTTAGCAAGGGTCAGAGGTCAGAGGATTTGAATAGGAAGTAAACTTTTTCTTACATTTCTCTAATAGATCGTCTGGTCTATCACTTCTGGGTCTTCTAGTCTTTGCTCTCCTTTTTACAAACACATCACCTCCTATCCTAACTAATAGCAGGGATTAGGCTCTGTATGAGGAAGCAGGGAGCTGGTCTCTTTAATTTGTTATCATATCAATCCAAGATTTCCTTACTGACCACCAGTACAGTCAGTAAAATAAATCCCTGTGCTGCATCTATAAGGAATGGCTCCTCAGAAACTATCCTTAGATGTCAGATATCAAAATGCATGTGAAATTATACTGCCACCTCAACACCAAGGATGCTCATGGTCAGCATTATTTCTCATTTATAGGGGGACACAGTTAGATGGCAACGAGACTGAAAGTTGAGGCTTCATCTTATTCATAGAGCAGAAAATATGTGTTTCCTAAAATGAATCAACTGATTGTAAAATGCAGCATAGTCCTTCCAGATATTTTTAATGTAAAATGGGCATCACAGTTTAGAGGCAAGAATTTTGTTCAGGGAGGTGCTAGCTTTTGCTGTGAAGTGTCAGGAAGAGAATTTGTCTTATGTGATGCAAGAGGTTGGTGAGGACATGAATCTCTGATACATGGGCCAATGAGTTAGATCCTTTCTTTTTGTTTTCTTAGATAAGAGTTGAAGCTAAGACCACATTTAGTTCCATTGACGGCAATGTTCCAGTTACTGTTTTTACCAGGCAGCTTGTATGCAATAAGACTACAATTATTTTGGGGCAACACGTCGGTTGCTCTGTTGGATAAGCATCTGATTCTTGACTTCGGCTCAGGTCATAGTCTCACAGTTGGTGACTCTGAGTCCCACATCAGGCTCTACCACCGACAGTATGGAGCCTGCTTGGGATTCTCTCTCTCTTTCCCCCTTTCTCTCTGCTTCTTCCCAGCTTTTTCTCACTCTCTCCCAAAATATAAGTAAATATTTTGAAAGAGACAGAGACAGATTCAGAGAGGCAGGGAGGGGCAGAGAGATGGAGAGAAGGAATCACAAGCAGGCTCCATGCTCAGCGGGGAGTCTGGTGTGGGTCTCTAACCTACGACCCTGGGATCATTACCTGAGCCAAAATCAAGAGTTGGATGCTCAGGCGACTAAGCCACCCAGGAAACCCCCCCCAAATTAAACAAATACAGAGAAGGTTCAATTTCTTAGAAAAATACAGGCCCTTCTCCTGAGTCTTGTGGTAGATAGATAAAACACTGACTTGAGAATCATCAGTGCAAATGTGTTACAATCAGTTGTGTAGTTTTAAGCAAATTAAAAATTCTTTTCTGAGCCTCAGTTTCCCCATATTAAAATGAAGGCTTAAAATAGGTCTTCTTTTAGGCCCTTTCCAGCAACAAATTTGACCATCTTTATTACTTTTTTTTTTAAGAAACACATCGAGGAAACATTTTTTTAAGAAAAACTTTCAAAACTATTATTTTGTGAGTCTTCAAAAAACAACTATTTCTAGTTGCTAGTGAAAACAAGGTAGTAACCAGGAGCTACGAAAGAGCTGATAAAAGAGTATCCATTTACCTTCTGTATTTTTTTTCTATGAAATTGCGGTAGGAGGGAAAGAATATGAACAATAGTGCGTTAACCTGATTAAAAAAAAAAAGAGAGATGAAGAAGAAAGGAAGGAAGAAAAAAATCCACCATTAATCAAAATGGCCCTGAGTGAAACTTCTTGATAGAAGACTTATCTCGCACCTTCTTGGTCGAAAGAATCAAAGGTCGCCAGGACAACCTTTTCCACATGTGCCGCATTCCTCCCCTGCTAAAATCCTGCCTTTCGTGCTGAATTCAAAACTCCTCAGGAAATGACCTAGGTTGTAAAAGGAAGATAGTGTTCTACTTTGCCCTCATTTCCTGCAGAAACTATTCAGATGTGCATCTAGGAAAAAATATATATAACGTTCTGTCTTAAAAAAAGAAAATACGGGTTAAAGAAAACCCTGTTCAATCACAAACACATTGCAGTCAGTAGCTGTGCTTCAGACTACAAATCATAGTGAAAGCCAGTTTCTATCTATCTATGTAACCCATAAAATGCCTTTTTAACTCAATATTGCTAGGAACATTCTATTCCAGATTTGCAAAGATTTCCCTATTATTGTCTACCCAAAAGATTAAGTATTAAATAATGACCAAAAAAAAAAAAAAAAAAAGATACCGCCTTGTTTGTTAAGGAGACCTGTCTTACACTTTCCTAACATTATAGCCAGATTTCACGGTCACAGGAAAACAAAACACACATAATGGAGTGGTTATTAATTCAATAAATCCAGCAGCTCTCATGCTCTGGGCAAAAGGCAAAGTTAAAAGCAGCTGTTCATTGACGACATATGGGACATGGCCAGGGTGAGGTAGCTGCTTTAGCACATCATCCACCACTTTTAAGGCTGACTGCACTCAATTTCTTAGACAATCTACACACCATTTTCAGTTCTGTACCTCCATAATTTATCACAACAATACCTCAAGCACACAGATCGGAGGGGGAAAATGAAAGCAATTTACAGTATCAAGATGAAAGTAGCTGGGTGGGTGGAGAAGACCTACTATGTAAATCATATCCACAACTTCAAGGAATGTTGACATAATATTCTGGAATTAATTTTTTCCAGCATTCCTATGTAGGTCACACAGAGGTAAATCTAGTTTCTCCTCCCTACCTCTTATATCTGGAGTTGTTTATCAATATGTTAAAGAGGAAATTGATTTTACCTCTCCCTTCTACAAGGACAATAAGAACCGTATGTATAAAACTTACCAATAACAATGAAAGGAATCAGTTGAAACATTAGCATGCAATCTTTATATATGTCTCCCAGTTAAAGGTCATGGGATAGCAGCAATAAAAAAAAAAAAATAGAAGAAGAAGAAGAAGGCAGAAGCACAGACAAATAAGGGATAGCAATTTACTTGAAATACTAGTCTGGATTATTGTAGACTAATCTCATCATGTCTCCCTTTAAAATATGTCCCTAAACTCTACCTCAGATTCATATAGGTAAATCACATTGATGACAAATACCTTCATATAGAACATTTTAAGAAATGAAATGTCTTATCATCATTTAATGTGCATTTCCCATGGGGGATTGTTTTTATATGCTAATGAGAATAGTATGTTATTAGCTTCATCAAAACCTAGGCAGTTAATTATTTCAACTTTGTTCCCCTCTCTCCTTCCATCTCTTCATCTTCTTAGGGTTGATTGAAGCAGGAAAAGAACAAGCACTTACAAGGTGGTGAGAGAGATTTCAGAAAAGTGTCTCAGGACGAAAGATAATAAACAAAAACCAGGACATGTACGAACATTCTTTTTTTTTTTCTACTTGAAACAAAACAGTACTTTTTTTATTGTAGATGATTTGGAAAACCTCGTTCTCTAGCTCTGGTTCTGGTATCTATTGTCGATTGTGTGAATTACATGTTCCTGGTCTTTCTTTTCTTAATTCATCATTTTCATGTAAATTCACAAAAAGTCTTTTTATATTAATGATGTTAAATCTTTATATACTATATACATTCTGAATATCTCCCCTTTTTTTCCATTTGCTTTCATTGTTTAGGCTCCTTAAGAGCTTCATGAATATTATTTGTTCCTTACAAAAACTGTTGTGTGGGGGGAACCTGCATGGCTCAGTCAGAGTGTCCTACTTCAGCTCAGGTCATGCTATCATGGTCGGTAAGTTTGAGCCCCATATCAGGCTGGCTGCTGTCAGCACAAAGCCCACTTCAGATACTCTGTCATCTCTCACTCTTCTCCCCTCCCACTTGTACTTTCTCAAAAATAAGTATTTATTTTAAAAAATGTAATGTGGTAGTTTTTGTGCAAATGTTACTGTTGTTGTTGTTATTGTTGCGCCTATTTTACAGATCAGAAAATTGAGGCATATGGAAGTTAAGTACCTTGCCCAAGATCACACCTGATAAAGGTGGAGCTGTCTTTTAAATCTAGATATGCTTATCTCAAAGTCAGTGGCCTTGATCACTGGGATCACTGGGCATATTATCATTACAAGTGTTTTTAATATATTTTTATTTTTTAAGTTTATTTATTGTGAGAGATAGAGCCCACATGGGCATGCATATCTGTGGTGGGGGAGAGGCAGAGAGAGAGGGAGAGAGAGGAGAGAGAAAGAATCCCAAGCAGGGCCCACCAACCACGAGATCATGACCCAGGCCAAAATCAAGAGTTGGATGCTTAACCAACTGAACCAACCCAGGCGTCACTCATTACAACTGTTTTTAATTTTCATGTTTCAAACTATTAATCTTAAGCATTGTTTTTTTTTCTTTTTACTTTTAAGCCCAGGAAGAACTTCTTCATGCTCTGATGAGATACAAAGTCATCTCTATGTCTCTTCTAGTTCTTTTATTTTTTCCTTTACATTTTAGTCCTTTATCTGCCTGCAATTTATTTTAGACTATAGTATGAGACATCTTTATTTTTCCAACTATTTAGTTAGCTAAGTAATCTATGATCGTTTATTTAATAATCCATGTTTCCCTTGATGCTTGGAAATACTAATTTATCAATAGTAGTTATAGTATACGTTTTGGCTATACTATTTTAATTGTATGATAAGATCTAGCAGTGCAAGTCACCTACTCATCTGTTTTCAAATGTTTTTGTCACTTGTTTATTTTCCCATATAAACTTCACAAATGCTTTGGAATATGTTAGGGAAACACTCAAGATATGGGAGAAAAAAAGCGCATTATCAATATAAATACATTTGAGGAAAAAAATTTGTTTCCATGACCAAATACTGACCTTAATGACAGAGCCAGTTATGGTTCAGTTAGGTTTTTTTGTTGGTTTTTATGGTGTTTCTTGTGAATCTTCAAGTCTTTTGGAAGGCTAAATAAATTTTACGTTCTATTCCACTTTGTTATCTTGTTTATTGCCCAAAACAAAAAATGTATATGTTTAGGCAGAATTGATCTCTTCTTATTTAACATGTCCCTCTGTTTTTCACAAAATTATTATTTTCATGCATTTAATAATTTTACATCTTAATATATATTTGGGGGCACCTGGGCAGCTCAGTCAGTTAAGTGACCGACTTCAGCCTAAGTCAGGATCTCACAGTTTTTGAGTTCAAGCCCCACGTGGAGCTCTGTGCTGACAGCTCCAGCTCTGAGCCTGGAGCCTGCTTCAGATTCTGTGTCTCCCTCTCACTCTGACCCTCCCCCCTGACAGTCCGTGTCTCTCTCTCTCTCTCTCTCTCAAAAATAAACAAACATTAAAAAATTAATATATGTTTTACCACTTTTTACAAGTATAATAATGATATATTAAGGGATATCTGGGGATATTTTCATATAGGCAGACATTATAATCATTTATTCACTCAGCTTGTTTTTAGAAACCTACTTTGTCTTTGACACAACGTTTTTTCAAAGGTTAAAAAAGTGAATAATTATAATTTCATAATATCCAATATTAACTGAATTCATAACAAGTGCCAGGCATTGTGACATTGTTCTAAAAGTTTTACTTATTTAATCCATTGAATATCCCACTTAACAAAATACAATTATTATTAGCCTCAGTTTACATGTGAGTAATTACTTGTTCATGTTCATATGATTAGTTAGTGGTAGAGCTTCAAGATTTTAAGCCATGCATTGTGACACCAGAGCCCTAACTCTTAACTCCTACCTCTGGAACTCACAATTTAGTGTAAAAGACTAAAATGCAAAGCCACAATACCAAATAGCAGCACGTACCAGCTCTGATAGACTTGTGATAGATAAACAGAAAAAGAAGTGCTCAACTACCTGGAAAAGTCAGAAATAATTTGATGGATGGAGGAAATACAGACTGCGGTTTGAAGGATGAGCAGAAATGTACTCATTTGGGGAGAGCCAGAGCACAGAGCACCTACAGTAGAGCAGCAGAACTTGGAACCAAAAAGTGGGACAGCACAGCTGCTCCCTTTTAGGAAATCTGGTTGGATGTAAGGAAGGTCTGAACTCATATTCATTTTGTCACCCTGTTGAAGAATGTCCTAAACAGTAGTAACCATTACTTAACTACTAAATGTTATTTCTCCAGAGATAATTTATATTATTTTTACAATGAGGCAGTGGCAATACGGCCAAATGGAAAAAAGAATGAGGGCTATCTCTATAAATTCTTTTTTTAAATATTGGGGAAAGCACAAGCAGGGGAGGGGCAGAAAGAGGGGGGACAGAGGATCCCAAGTAGTCTCTGCGCTGACAGACTGTGAGGCTCAAACTCATGAACCATGAGATCATGACCTGAGCTGAAGTCAGACCCTAAACTGACAGAGCCCCCAGGCGCCCCTATAAATTCTTCATCTTAAGAGCTTTAGAATGCCAAGACAGTTAAAATAACAGCACTGCTTACCAAATACATTCACACAAACCATATAATTTCATTCTTATGGAAATCCTGAGAACAAGGAGTCTAGGTTACCTTCATTTTATCAATAAAGAAATTGTGATTTGAAAATGATGACAGGCTTACTCAAACTAGAAAGTTACGTAAATTAGACTAGAACTTATGTCATCCTGTAAATTATATTAGTCTGTATGCAAAATAACACTAACTATTAGGATGATATGGAAAAGGAGGAGCAAAGAAAATGCAACTTATGGTAGTTCATCCTCACACCTATGGGGAGTCAGCCCCACAGTGAACTCAAGCGCTATAACCACACTAGGAGAAACCAATACTGCCTGAAAAGTCCTAAAAGCATTTGTTGAATTAAAGGGTCAAGGCTTTTAACTAATATGTCTTTCATTTCCAAAAATTTTGATATTCTACATTTCAATCTGTATAGTAATTATAGATGTCATCTAAGAAAATAGCATTGAATTTCCAGCTAGGTTTATTCAGTCCCTCAGGAGATACAGACAGAACTTTACATTTATATTTTCAGCAATCCCTCTCTGAAAGTGACCATCTAAACACTTTCCAATTTTCCTCTGGTTTCCAGAAATAGTTCTATATCTTCTATCTCTCATCTTACATAGGAATTGAAATAAATATTTGAAATACTTCCTAAAATATCTATAAATAAATTATACATATGTAAAGGGTTGGGAAATATTTTTAAGTTAGGTAGATTTGCTGGATACCTCATAAGTTATTTTTAGGTGTTTAAATCTTGTTTTATAGAAAAGC